>JAWQEG010001930.1:0-10000 GCA_033782935.1 Petrolisthes cinctipes
ACTCCCTCACATCACCCTGTTTGGATCACCTTCAGACACAGCCTCTCTACGTGTACTGTCTGACCAATACACACAAATGTCTAGGATGCACACTTTTTTCAATCTTTAATCAAATTCCCTTCGACTTTTTCGCTTCGTTTGTCTGTCTAGCATCTGAGGATCATTTTGTTGAACGGAAACGTCACTCTCGTTGAAGGGTTTAAAATAACCAGTCATTTATATATTTTAATACTGATTTCTATTTTATATATATTTATTTTTAGATCGATCTAGAGAGGTAGTTTAGAGGTAGGACTTCATAATCGTCATAATTTTACAAAAATAATTTCAAGTGAAGAGGAACGACAGTAGAATATATAACAACATATGTCTGTATCATAGTTCCCACCTCACATGACTTCATTAAAAAAAAAAAAAAAAAAAAAAAAAAAAAAAAAAAAAAAAAAAAAAAAAAAACATAATCCTTAAAAAAAATAACAATATTAAAAAAAATGGAAAGTGAAGTTTACTCCATCGTCCCCATCACACTTGCACAAACAAACAAATGAATAAACACATAAATAAATAAATAAATAAATATAAAATCCATAACAAGAACACCAATACAAACACACAAACGCCATCAGCAGCACATAAATAGAATTATCCCTGTATCACCTGCACATAAAATTATTCGATACAGGAAGAAAGAGGGAGAAAGGATTAACTGTAACAAATATCCCACCTTTTTTTTTTTTTTTTTTTTTTTTTTTTGGTATATTGCTTCCTAATTTTTTTTTTTCCTTCACGACGTTTCCTTGTTGATCTTTTTTATATATTTTTTCTTTACTTTTCTGCGACATTACTTTTTATATAGCCTAACATTTACTTTTTTTTTTTTCTTTCTTTTTTTTTTGCTTTAATTTATTCGTTTTTTTTTATATATATTTTTCTTTATATCTTTTTTTGTGTTCCTTTTTTTTATTTTTGACTTTATTTCTTTTTTGTGATCCCTTTTTTTATTTTTATTTTTGACTATTTCTTTTTTCTGTTCTTTATTTTATTTTTTACTTTATTTCTTTTTTGTGTTCTTTTTTTTTTTTTTTTTCTTCCTTCTTGTTTTATATTTTTTTGGATACCCGGTGTACACTTCCCAGGGGTCACAGCCTCGCCCGAGTGGCTTCAGTCAACTTCCGTAGTGTGTGAGACAAACCCAGCTGGTGAGAGAGAGAGAGAGAGAGAGAGAGAGAGAGAGAGAGAGAGAGAGAGAGAGAGAGAGAGAGAGAGAGAGGGGAGGTGGATTTGTGTGTGTGTGTGTGTGTGTGTGTGTGTGTGTGTGTGTGTGTGTGTGTGTGTGTGTGTGTGTGTGTGTGTGTGAGAGAGAGAGAGAGAGAGAGAGAGAGAGAGAGAGAGAGAGAGAGAGAGAGGAGAGAGAGAGAGAGAGAGAGAGAGAGAGAGAGAGAGACCCAGCTGGTGTGTGTGTGTGTGTGTGTGTGATTAACCCAGCTGGTGCGTGACAGAACAATGCCTACAGTATATTATATTATGTGCAGAATTAAGAACCCGTTTGCCTAATGCTCTGTGAATGAATTCCTGAGGTCGACTGTACAGTAATACGTCTAGTGCTCTGAATTTCTTGGCCAGGTATTTAATTCACTCTCTGATGTTGCATTTTGTTTTTCCGTGTTTCTGTTTTCCTCTGGCGGGCGCAAGAAGGAAAAAAAAATCAAAAAGAAAAGAAAGAAGGAAAGGAAGGAAGGAGAAAAAAGATAGAAAGGAAAGGAAGGAAGGAAGGACACGAGAAAATATGTAAAAGGAGGAAAGGAAGGAGAGAAAAGAAAGAAAGGAAAGGAAGGAAGTAGGAGAGAAAAGAAAGAAAAGGAAGAAAGGAAGGAGGTGAGAAAAGAAATAAAAGAAAGAAAGGAAGGAGACGAGAAAAGATGTAAAAAGAAGAAAAGAAGAAGGTAAAGAAAAAGAAGAAGAAATAATAATAATAAAAAGAAGAGAAACCAGAAAAGAATGATTAGGTAAAAATGTTGGTTGTGGTGAACACATAATCCGTCTTCTCGAACTCTACTTCATGACGCAAATTCAGGGCGGGAGAGAAAGAGAGGGGGAGGGGAGAGGAAGAGAGAGGGGGAGGGGAGAGAAAGAGAGAGGGGAAGGGGAGAGAAGGGGAGGGGAATGGGAGAGAAAGAGAGAGGGGAAGGGAGAGAAAGAGAGAGGGGGAGGGGAGAGAAGGGGAGAGAAAGAGAGGAGGAGGGGAGAGATAAAGTGGGGGGGAAGAGAGAGGAAGAGAGCGAGAGAGGGGAGAGAAAGAGAGGGGAATGGGAGAGGAAGAGTGGGAGAAGGAGAAAGAGGGGGAGAGAAAGAGAGGGGAGGGAAGAGAAAGAGAGGGGGAAGGGAGAGAAAAAGAGGGAGGGGAGATGTGGTGGTGGGAATTATTATGCTACCAGTGATCATCAAGGCTCCATCACACGACCATCTATTTCATTCGTTCCTCGTCATTCATCCTCCATCTCTGGGCACAAATTTTCTCCGTAAAAGGATTCGCAGGTGTTCTCTAATTTCCTGAGAACAAGTTGGAGAACGGATGAAACTAAGTAAGACCAAAGGACGGAGGAAAATACAATCATATGAAGCTAGATTTTAGCCAACACACACAATTTTTCAGGAAGGAAATTTACAGGAAGTTGTAGCAGTAACGGATGTCAATTTGTTGTTTATTTCAAAGACTAAAATAGATAATGTTTGTGAATACCTTTTTGGAACATAAAACATAATAATTAACTTACCAGTACATGATAATGAATTTGTGGTATATTGGAGTGCCTTGATTCCTCTAAAGTATGCCAGGAAACATGCAAGACCAAAAGGAAAAAATCATTCTGGTCTGTTACATGGAATAGTCTGGAGGATCAGTTGCTCCAGATTTACCAATACTGTAATACCCCCCCATAAACAAACCAGCCTGGAAAATATTCACCGAGTGTTAGATGTAAGAATTCGTATTATCTCTCAGCCAGCCAGCCAGCCAGCCACACAAACAAGTGCTCTCTGACGCAGGTTATATAAACAAGTTGCACTCAGAAAAACAGGAGCTCCCGACGAAAACCTGGACATTTTACTGGCACGACTAAAACAGTGTGTATTTATAACATACTTTTTTTATGTGTGCTGTTGCCAAGTGGTCGTCTTCGTAAAACAGTCATGTCACTTTTAATTAACCTCTACTACAGCTAAGAAGGTTATACACACAATGCAATAGCTAATATACAATAACTATTTATAATTTACTGTTTCCAAAAGCACGTTTAAATTCTTGGTTATTCAGATAGAGTCCTAGCTATATCTTTATATAATTATGGTTAGTTTCTACGAGCCTGGAACACCATACCCTTACCACAAACACAACAAACCATTTTCTTGCTATCACCACCCCTTACCTACCACTGACAACACAACCATACATACATCATCACTATCACACATCACAGATCCATGTACACACACGTATGAATATTACATACAACAGTCCACAACGAAACACACACACACACACACACACACACACACACACACACACACACACACACACAATTCCCCACTCCATGTCGTCTCCACACTAAAGAAGATAAATATATAGCATCAATCCCCCTCTCTTCTATAACATTATCATTATTGGCATCTGCACGAGCCAGCCAGAGAGAAGGCTGCAGGTTTCCCTCACTTTCTACACCGTCTGTCTCCTCCCTGCACTCACAAGCGATGGGAAGGGTGGTAACTTTTTCTCCTGCGACACGACGTTTGCCAACCTGTGATTTTTGCTGTCAATGGTGAATCCTTCATTTTATTAGGATGAAGTGTGGTATGATCATTTTTCCTTTTATAACCCTTGGAAGACGAGGGTAATGTTTATTTTAATTTATGTCGTTTGATATTTACTCGTAGTTAACTTAGTTGTTGTTGTTGTTGTAGTAGTTTATATTATTGGTGTGAAGGTTATGCAGAATGTTGGTGTGACTGAGGAGGGAACAGAGGACAGAGGGAGATGGAAACAGATGAATTATTGTTTACAAAGTGCCAAGTGTTGCCTATGGGAAAATAATATGAAACTGGGTAAGTATAATGCTTCTTCACCCCGTCGGTATAGTTTAAAAAAAAATACTGAAAAAAAAAAAAATGATACTAATAGGTACGACATTAAATACAAGGTGCTGAGTGGTGCGAGTGAGTGGGAGGGGATCAAATGTCTGAGACTCTAAAATACGAACAATTGCCGGCGCGTGAGAGGGATAATAAGTTCTCACGGTTAGAAGGAGTGTCATTAATATCAGCACCACGCCACGTCCACCCTAACACAAGGAATAATGCAACCACTACCACCACCACCACCACCATTACCACAGACACCACCACCGACAACATCACCATCATCACCACTACGACCACTACCATTACCACAGACACCACAACCACCACCACCACCACCATTACCACAGACACCACCACCACCACCACCACCAACATTACCACAGACACCACCACTCACACTATCACCACCACCACCGACACCACCACTACCACTACCGACATCACAATCATCACCATCATCACCATCACTACCATTATCACAGACACCATCGACACCACGACCGACATCACCATCATCACCACTACCACCACCACCATTACCACAGACACCACAACCACCACCACCACCATTACCACAGACACCAACACTCACACTATTACCACCACCACCGACACCACCACTACCACTACCGACAACATCACCATCATCACCACTACCACCACCACCATTACCACAGACACCACAACTCACACTATCACCACCACCCCCGACACCACCACCCCCACTACCGACATTACCATCATCACCACCACTACTACTACCATTACCAAAGACACCATCGACACCACCACCATAACCATCATCAACACTACCACCACTACCATTACCACAGACACCATCACCACCTCCACCACCTCCACCACCACCATCAATTAACCTGGCTACCTTCCCAACGTCTAGCTATACGGTCCGCCAAGCCCTGTAGCCCTATCAAATAATTTTTCTTAAGGTGTCAGTGATTTTGTAGGCGAGTGGGAAGGGGTGTCACTTATTCTCACTGACTAAGAGACGACAAAAACACCTTCATTATGGATGCTGATTTTTTTTGGCAACTGCTGCATGGAAGACTCGGTAACTTAAAATGTTTCCAACTAAATCACAGGGTCTTTCACCACCGTACACTCCAGACACCCTTAAGTCCAATGTGATAATGGCCTTCATCCTAGACATATAGGTATTCGTTCCTGATGACTGATGGTGGTTGAAGGTGTTGATGAATGCTTGACAGAAGTGATGGTGGTTGAAGGTGGTGTTGAAGGCTGCTTGATCATGTGGTGTCTACAAGCCCTGACAGAACTGCAAACTGGCCCACACATCAAGTCACCGTCCATTAGGAACGAGTATTGGTATGTGTTGGATGGAGGCAATTTAACACACAGTAAGACGTCATGGAAGCTTGTACAGTGGAGAATCTTTATGGTCATATTCACTGTCTAACCAAGAGGTATGGCGATTACTGAACCAATTTTCATATGCTTTTGTCAGTTCTCAGATAATAAGTTAACTTGTAAGGTGTTAGACCAGCCATAATGTATAATATGTCTGTTGCTACATTAAGTTCATTTTTACCTGTGTTTCACGAAGAGCCTCGATTTCCTTTAAGCCAATGAAATTACGTGATGATAGCCAGAGAAACAAATAAAAGTAGTCAGGCATTGCATGCTTAATGGGTCAGGTATTTTCATGCAGTCCACACACAGGTATTCAGGCCTGGTGTTTCATTACTACTTAAACACAAACTTGAGTTGCACAGCTGGTCGGGGGACTGACGTGAAGCATATTAAACAGTGTACAGACCGTTAATATACCGTTAATTTGGGGTGGAGCATTTTCTGACATGGGTTTCAGCTATGACTGTATTGTATTTTTATCTCCGGGCTCAGGGATCACATTCATGAATTCTATTTTACTGCCCCACGAAGATAAACTTCCCTTAATGTTGTTGGTGAATTGGAGGATATTGATTGCCTTAAACTGTGCCACAAAACAGTTCTCCCTCAGCATACAGTTCGTGTAGATTTGAAGAATTAAGCTTGTGGGAATCAAGACCCTCCAATTCACAGACAACATCATACACTTCTTTTAAGGGGGGGGGGGGGTATTGTAGTTTACGTAGCACTCAAAGCACAACATCAAAACAGATCCCTTACTCGTATATTATGGTGGGCTGTTTCCTGGCATAGTTTGGAGGAATCGGTAGCACTACAATACACCAACAGTAAATGATCGATCCCCTTAAGGACCCTGTGATCGTGTATGAGAATTGGAGGCTTCTGATTCTTCCTAACTATGCCATGAAACAAACTCCTTCCATATAGGTGGTGTTTCGTGGCAATATCTAAGGGACTCACGAACCTCCACTTTTCATACACGATCACAGGGTCTTTTAAACACAGTATTAACAAGCATCACGTTGAAGATCCCGTATCATCATTAATTCTTTCCCACCATCCTACTCCTTTCACCCCCTACAGTGGTCATGGCAAGCTGTTCATTTTGGTAATTAATGTTCTTCCCACACCGTCATCAGTGAGTGTACAGCTCTCACCACCTCGCGTGTCCAGAGTTGAGGTGATAGCTGTCAAGTGAGACGTGGTGGGGATGGTGGGGATATCATAGAAGTGGAGGTGATAGCTGTCAAGTGAGACGTGGTGAGGATGGTGGGGATATCATAGAAGTGGAGGTGATACCTGTCAAGTGAGACGTGGTGGGGGTAATGGGGGTGATAGGGCTCTCATAGAAGTGAAGGTGGTGGTGGTGGTCGTGTGAGCAGGGTGTCGTGGAGGTGCTGATGGTGTGTTATGATGATGATGGTGGTGGTGGTGGTTGTGGTGGTGGTGGTGGTGGTGGTGGTGGTGGTGGTGGTGGTTTGCTATGGTGGTGGTGGTGGTGGTGGTGGTGGTTTGCTATGGTGGTGGTGGTGGTGGTGTGAGCAGGATGTCGTGGAGGTGCTGATGGTTTGTTATGATGGTGGTGGTGGTAGTGGTGGTGGTGGTAGTGGTGGTGGTGATAATGGTTAGTTATGGTGGTGGTGGTGGTGGTGGTGGTAAAGTGAGTGGGTGTCATGTTGATAGAAGCGGCCCACGTATATGGAATAACACGTTAGCAAATTTTCCTCAGTCCTGTGATCAGTCTCTGGATTCCTCCGTCCTCTACAACAACACCGTCCTGGTAACACCGGCGAAAATATGAATGAATCACACCTGACCAGAGAACTGAGACTGAAGGACATAGAAAGGAGGCTGACCATCGGAGACCAGACACTGAAGGACGCAGAACGGACTACTGAAGGACGGAGAACGGAGGAAAGATGTAGCTGTGTGATGGACCCCTGTGTGTGTGTGTGTGTGTGTGTGTGTGTGTGTGTGTGTGTGTGTGTGTGTGTGTGTGTGTGTGTGTGTGTGTGACTTAAAATTCGGACTGGGATGGACCCCTGTGTGTGTGTGTGTGTGTGTGTGTGTGTGTGTGTGTGTGTGTGTGTGTGTGTGTGTGTGTGTGTGTGTGTGTGACTTGAGGTGGACAGGTGGCGATGGACCTTAAAATTCGGACTGGGGACGGCAATTTGTGTGGGAACCTCTGCCGTCTGGACTAATGGTGTTGGGAACCTGCTGGCCAAGACGGGACGGGACGGGTTGGGGGAGTAAGGGTCCACGTTGCAATAGATGCCTAGTATTTATTTTGCCATGCTTCCGAGGCGAGGTGAAGTAAATTAGTCATACTTTTTGTTATGTTCTTCGGTAAGGTGGAAATACTGTGTGTGTGTGTGTGTGTGTGTGTGTGTGTGTGTGTGTGTGTGTGTGTGTGTGTGTGTGTGTGTGTGTGTGTGTGTGTGTGTGTGTGTGTGTGTGTGTGTGTGTGTGTGTGTGTGTGTGTGTTTTTACATCTAAGCAACTGATTCCTCCAAACTATTAAAGGTAACAGGCCACCATTATTTCTGTTCATCTGGTCCTGTTTCCTGACATACTTTGGAGGAATCAAGGCACTTTAGTGCATCAAAAGTATTCTACCCCGTTAACTTGCTCCTCCTTCTGCGACCGGTTGCGTAAATTCGTCATAGTGGTTACGTTTCTCTGTTCGGGGACTTCAAATTCTCTCCAACTATGTTACAAAACAGGCTCCTTAAAAATACTGTACAATTATTTATTTAATTTATTATTATTTTAATTTTATTATGGTGTTTCGTGTCAATATTTGAAGGACTCGTTTACCTCCAATTTTCTTACAACATTTTAAGCAGACCCCTTAAATTAACGAGGGTGTACCCCATAATTTTAATACCTCCTAAAACTGAGTACTCACAAACATCGGAAATATACAACACTACCGGGTATTTCCTCAAGAAGAACCGCTAAAGTGGCAACCGTACGAGAATTTATACAGTGATCCCCACGGCAAGTTTTCAGAGACATGAGAATATGATTTATGAAAACAAATGACTCTCCATCTTGGTAAAACATGCTTAAAGCCACGAGTAAGAATTTAGTGGAAGCGTGCTAATGAAGTGTGTGTGTGTGTGTGTGTGTGTGTGTGTGTGTGTGTGTGTGTGTGTGTGTGCTAATGAAGTGTGTGTGTGTGTGTGTGTGTGTGTGTGTGTGTGTGTGTGTGTGTGTGTGTGTGTGTGTGTGTGGTTGGAGGGGGTTAACCTAGCTAAAATGTACAGAGTCACTCCTCAAAGTTTTAAATGATTCGATTGCTATAATACAAACCGAGACAAATTACACACCATAAGGCACATGTACACAATTAGGTGATTATCTCCAATACATGAACACAGGAATTTAACTCTGGTTGTAGGGAATTACGTGTATTATATCCTAGTAAAAAAAACAATAGTACGCTAGCATGAAACTTGTATACTCTATCACAAGGAATAGCAGAGATTATTTGTACTTTATTTCCAGGGAGTTATGCATAGCTAATAAGTCGCTGAAAAATATTACTGAAACGTTCTTATTTTACCTATGAACTACACAACATTTACTAAAGTGGAATATTACATATAGTTCCTATTGTATACTTATTGATAATATTTTTATTTTACCTAATCATTATTTTACCTAATGACAACACAACGTTCTTATAGCACAGTAATTTACCTAATGACTACAAAACGTATAGAGAGTTCCTACAGCATATAATTATTATGTTCCACGATCCTCGCTCACTGCCTGGATGGTATTTGAGATGAGGAGGAGGAGGAGGAGGAGAGTCCAACAATAAAATTATAAAGACAGTTAACTTTCTCGCACATCAATTGTTGCCAGTCACTGGGAACTTGGACGTTTGAAAAACTCCCACAAACTAGTAGGTTGCTGTACTGTACACTAGCGGAAAAATAAGTTAAAATTCTGGGACACAACGGGAGGGCTTAGTAAGAATTTTTGACAGTTTTCTTGTTGTTGTATGCCTGGTGACAATCCGTTATATAAACTTAGAAGCAGCTACTATCGTTTTTCAAGCAGCTACGCTACATTTACATTATAAGACTACATAAAAACGATGGTCATATAGAGACTACAAGTTGTGTATCGATTTGTCTGTCCACAAATGTCAATCCTTAAGGGCTGACAAATTTTAACAGAAGTAAGGTGGAGGTGAACTCTGTGACTCGTGCCATCAATAATAAATTATAATAATAGTAGATCCGTTTCAATATATACACAATCAGAAAACAAACTGGAAGCCCCGAAGCACTGTATACGATGCACCTCACGTTAGGTAACCACTTGGAAAAAAGACAAACACAGGGACCAACTGTATTGTAAACACACATCTCGAAAGTTCAACACAGTGAAGAGCTCTCATGTAAATATTTGAAGTATCGGTTCGGCTCTTGCTTTAAATAAATAATAAGAGTGTCAATAG
>JAWQEG010001930.1:15000-57500 GCA_033782935.1 Petrolisthes cinctipes
ACACACACACACACACACACAGGGTACAAAGGCCACATGGCAGATTCACTAAGTGTTTGTGAGAAAAATTATCATACCAGCCAACACTCATGAGATTTTTTCCCCAAGGATGATCTTATTTGGGTTACTTAATGCTATTGTGATTAAAGGGAGAATACATACAGCGTTGGTAAATCTGGAGCAACTGATTCCTACAAACTATTCCAGGCTACAGAACACCATTATTTTTGCTCATCTGGTTCTGTTTCCTAGCATACTTTGGAGGAATCAAGGCACTCCAATGTAACAAAAAAAAATTACCACCTTAAAGGGAGAATACAGCGTTGGTAAATCTGGAGCAACTGATTCCTACAAACTATTCCAGGCAACAGAACAACAGGCCACCACCATTATTTTTGTTCAATCGGTCCTGTTTCCCGGCATACTGTGGAGGAATCAAAATACAACTATCGGGTGTGTTAATATTTGCCACTAAACCGGAGAGTACCTTAGGAAACAGGTGTACCCAGTCTGGTCGAGATTTACTCCAGTTTTACACACAGGAAAGAAAGATGAAAAATGACTCGAGTCTCATTAAGGACACCATGCATCACGTGTAGGTAATCATTAGACTGGACAGGCGACGTGACGTTAGATAATGATGACTGTATTGCAATCTTACCTTCCTTTCATTTTTCTTCCCTTCCCCTTCCATCACCTTCCCTCCCCTTCCATCTGATTCACCTTCCCATCCCTTCCTACACATTTACCTTACCTTCCCTTCCACCACATTCACCTTCCCATATCTTCCTTCACATTCACCTTCCCATCCCTTCCTTCACATTCACCTTCCCTTCCCTTCCTTCACATTCACCTTCCCTTCCCTTCCTACACATTTACCTTATCATCCCTTCCTTCACATTTACCTTCCCTTCCCTTCCACCACATTCACCTTCCCTTCCTACACATCCATTCCCTTTTCTTCCCTCACATTCAACTTCCCTTCCCTTCCACCACATTCAACTTCCCTTCCCTTCCACCACATTCACCTTCCCTTCCTACACATCCATTCCCTTTCCTTCCATCTGATTCACCTTCCCTTCCCTTCCACCACATTCACCTTCCCATCCCTTCCTTCACATTTACCTTCCCTTCCCTTCCACCACATTCACCTTCCCTTCCCTTCCACCACATTCACCTTCCCTTCCTACACATCCATTCCATTTTCTTCCTTCACATTCAACTTCCCTTCCCTTCCTTCACATTCACCTTCCCTTCCCTGCGTGTTAATACAATGGGATCTGTTTCATAGTGGTATAGTGTGGAGGAATCAGTAGCCCTCCAATTTACCTAAAAGAAATGAAACGATTCTCTTAATGGTGGTGGTGTCAGGGAAAGTTGTGGATATTTGTTTCGTGTAATAGTCTAATGACCAGGCTCCTTTCCCACTCTTTTCTATCTTCTCTTCTTCCTTCCTCACCTACTCTCCCTTTTTTTTTCTCTCTGTCACACACACACACACACACACACACACACACACACACACACACACACACACACACACACACACACACCCACACACACACACACACACACTCACGGCCTTTGCTTTTCTCCCTTCTCTTTTTCTTGAATGAAGGGCTCAGATATGCTTATGGAATACCTGTAATTTTATCCATTCCAATCTCTCCACCAACGTACTTATGGTAGAACTCTATAATCCCGTGTTGCTTTTGTATGATATGGAAGTAAACGATTCAGACTTGCTAAACTTAAGGACCCTGTGATCGTGTATGAGAATTGGACACTTCTGATTCCTCCTGACTATGCCACGAAACACGCTCCTTCCCTATAGGTGGTGTTTCGAGGCAATAGTTGAAGGACTCGGTTACCTCCAATTTTCTGACTACATCACAGAGTCCCCCTTAACAGCAGAGGAGAGATTGAGGCTACAAAATCTTCTCTCCAACCAACCCGGACCTTCGTGTTTATCTGAACCTTGTACTGTACATTTCTCTGACGTTTATATATTGCTAAGCATGTATTTTACAGGCAGCTATCTCCAGACAGACGTTTAAGCATATCAAGAGATGAATACACAAAGAGACAGACCGAAACAACAGATAAAACACAATTAGACTGATGCAGCAAAACACAATGACACATGAATAGAAATAAGCAGACAGACAAAACACAATCAGACAAACACAGACAAATCACAACCAACCAACCAACCAACCGCACAAAATCAGACATATGGAGGCAAATCACAACTAGCCAACCAACCACCCAACCAAACAAAGAAAATCAGATAGATACAAACAATTCACACCCAACCAACCAACCAACCAACCGAACAAAATCAGACAGAAGGAGACATCTCATAACCAACCAACCCACCAACCAACCAATCAAACAACTAGCCGAACAAAATCAGACAGACGGAGACAAATCACATCAAACCAACCAGCCGGACAGAGAAAGGGAGAGAGACAGTGAATGGCCGGCCACGTCGCTTCCTGTGTATACAAGACTGACATCACTGACTGTCCCCCCACCATCTTTCTGGCTGGCTGGCGGACCTCGGGACGTTTTTCCTTCCATCTCAGAAAATGGGAGTATAATTTCCCGCAATTATGACAACTGGCTGGCTCGGGTTTAATGCCAGACTTACCATTCCCTCCAACTCATGACAAACGGACACAAAACCATAACAGGTGTACACGCATAGTCTATACAGTAGTTTCTAGTGGGTGGATTCAGCTTGGTTTTAAGGGGAGATTTATTGTTGGTGAATGGGAGAGCTACTGATTCCTCCTAACCATGCCAGGACACAGACGCCCTCAATGATGCTATTAGGAGATCTATTTCATGGCATAGTTTGGAGGAATTAGAGACCTTTCAATTCACCAACAAAATAATCTTCCCTTAGTTAAAAATCTAACCAAATACTTGTGTCTAACAAAGTAAATAATTATTGACTTATTATCTCTTTGAATTAAATGACGTATTCAAATATAAATTCAAATAAAGTAGATCATTCTATAAAACCTAACAATTTCAGTATAGACGAGAAACTACTGTACTTTCCCCGACTGTACACTCCCCTCACCACTTCAAAATTGTTGTCGAATACCTTAACTCTTCCGGCTGCATGGTGAAAGTATTGGGAGGAATATTTTACTTGTCTATGAACGAGACTTTTTTTTAACATTTATAGTACGATCTATTCTACCGTACAGGAAGCATGATATATTAGAAATGAGTAATAAACTAACGCGGGTTGCACAAAATTTAAGGGATAGTATACTTTTGGTTTGCCTTGATTTCCCCAAACGATACTAGGAAACAGAATTACAGTAGCTTAACAAAAATATTGGTGGCATTCTGCTTGGAATACGAATAGTTTGGCGTAATCGGTTGCTTCAGATTTATTACCAACACTGTACTTCCACCTTAACCTCCTGTGAATCGGGAAGACGGAAAAGATGCTAAAGCTCGTGTCAAATAGCATCTGTCTGTGTGTGGTCCTTGTCTAGTGAGGAAATTATTACTCTCAGCTACTGTTAGTGTTGTTGGCGGTGAGATGACGTTGTTGTTGGTTGTGGTGACGGTAGGTAAGGCTGTCATTTCACGGTTGCTGTGTGTTCATTACTCGACTCTAATGCCTGTGTTTGTTGGCTGCTGGGAAACGCCGAATTAGTGGTCTGTGCTAAATGGGAGTTGCTTACAACGTGTCTGGCACCAAAAACAAACGTGCTGTGGGAGGAGTAACACTTGATATTGTGTATATACTCGTATACTCGTGATACGTAATCCCTGACCAGAGACGAACGGCAGGCACCAAACATACTCTGCATTCGAACTCAGCCTCTATAGGTGTACTGGGTAGGGAAATGAGCAATACCAGGCGATTCGAAACTTTCTGCTACTCACACTCTGGTCAGAAATTATGTATCACGAGTGTACTCTGATGTGGGTGAATGGGATGTGATGATTTATTTCAGATTCGAGTCTAATAATTGTTGTGTTTTAGCAGCAATGTCTGTACCGATGCGACGCTGTTTTCAGCCTACGGTTAATGTTGGAGATTTTCTACATACTGTAGTTTTATATTTTATTTAATTCTCATTGGTGATATTTACCTTATAGAAAAAATTATTTGAATCAGAGGTTACGTTTCACCAGATCTCTTCCTAAAGACAGACAGACAGACAGACAGACAGACAGACAGACAGACAGGCAGAAAGACAAAACAAAAACAGACAGACAGGCAGACAAACAGAGACAAACAAACAAACAGACAGACAGGCAGGCAGAAGAAAAATGGATTGAAAACATGAAGTGATAATTACCCCACCTCGTTGCTGTAATTGTTGTTACTTTATCGTATAGATCACTGCAGCAGCGTGAGTGAGTTACGAGCACCATCAAGAGTTACGATTCACCATGATTAGATCCGAGTGAGACATTACGACACAATTAGCCGTCTCATCCCTCACCTTGATCACGACACGCCTGTTTTGGTGCCTTACGACTCACTTGATTGCTTCCTTTGGTGTTCTGATTTGTTGCAAGCTTCCTCTTCTCGTTCTCCTTTTGTATTCTTCCTCTTCTATCTTACTACTTTTAGCCTTCCTTTGGGTGTTCTGATTTGTTGATGTACAGTATATCTTGCTTCCTCTTCTCGTTCTTCTTTTGCATTCTTCCTCTTATTTCTTACTACTTTTAGCCTTCCTTTGGGTGTTCTGATTTGTTGCTGTATATCTTGCTTCCTCTTCTGTTTCTTCTGTTTTTGTTTTACTCTTCCTCTTGATGTAAAATAGATACCGGTATAAACGTAATATTTTAAAAGGCTTACTGAAGTTCATTGAAATTTACCGTTCACTCTACACAGCTTCAGAAATGTAACTCGCACAGCCCGTTATAACTGTAGACACATATATATTAGCAACTGGAATATAACCGCTGACAGCCTCGATACACACACACACACACACACACACACACACACACACACACACACACACAGCTCTGCCTCCCACCTCGAATATATCCGCTGAGATCCTCGATATAGACCACACACACACACACACACACACACACACACACACACACACACACACACACACACACACACACACACACACACAGCCCTGCTCCCACCTGGAATATATCCGCTGACAGCTTCCACACACACACACACACACACACACACAAGGCCCTGTCTCCCACCTGGCCACATCCGACACATCCTACCTGGAATTACCTGGTCGGAGCGAGGTGCCGTTATCACCTGATTCGCTTCATAGTGAGGCCTACCTACCTACCAACCCAGACTCACACACGTTAAAGGGAGGTTCTCTTGTTGGTGAATTGGAAGGTCTTTGATTCCTCCAAATTATGTCACGAAACAAATCCCAATATTAGTTGAATTAAGGTCATCTGTTTCCTGGCATAGGTTGAAGGAATCGGTCACTATTCAGTTCACCAACAAGATTATCTCCCAATCCCAATATTAGTTGAATTAAGGTCATCTGTTTCCTGGCATAGGTTGAAGGAATCGGTCACTATTCAGTTCACCAACAAGATTATCTCCCCTAGAGGGGGTATTACACTGTTGGTACATTGGAGCGCCTAATGTGACAAATTCATGCTTAGTAAATGGACTAAAAAGGCTTTGTTTTTAATTCTTTCTTCAAATCTGGGAGTTAAATTTGTCTATAGATGCAAGGGAAGCGTGGAGGGAAAGAACAGTTCCTAGAGGGGGCGTGGTAGTAAAAAGGTTAAGACCAGAATATGCTCTAGAATATGTCAGGAAACAGGACCAGATCAACAAAAATATTAGTGGCTTGTTGTTTGGAATGGTTTGGAGAGATCAGCCTGCCAGTTGCTCCAGATTTACAGACACAGTATTAAGTACAGTTACCACTAGAAAACACACTCAAAACACATAAACACATAAACACACTCAAAACACATCAACACATTACCAACCTTCTCAATACGCTATACACAAACAGTTATAGGTAACGGATGAAAGGCCTATTAAAGTAAGTGTTGAGGTATAACTAAATCATACACACACACCAGGGGTTACGTGAATGGTAAACAAAAGGATGAATCGAGGTGCAGTAGGTGAGCAAAATATCGTCATAAAATATACTAAAAACACTATCAAAATAATGGACTAAATACCTAAATACACTGTTTTTACAACAGTATATAGTTTCTTTTTCTTTTTTCTTTTTTTAATTCACACGGTCATGTGATTCCCTTTTATAGATACTTGTTTTAGCTCTTGCTTAGTCACCCACAATAATATAAATATAGTAAGGAATGACGTATGTAAGATTTTGGCAGTTTCACTCTTGTAGTGGACGGTATAAGATTCCTAAAACAATTGATAGGAATTTTATCCAGCTCACTACAAGGGTAAAGCGGCCAAGTATAAATATCCAACTACTTATATACTTCAACTTGCGAATAAATTACCCTCCAAAAAATATATCATTAGAATACACGAGTCCCCTCATGTGTACACAGATGATCTCTCTCTCTCTCTCTCTCTCTCTCTCTCTCTCTCTCTCTCTCTCTCTCTCCACACATTAGTTCCATAACAACAACAAGAATCAACACCACACCCAAGTCTTCTCACATAAAGGAAATGAAACCTCTGACAATCCCAGCCACGTAAGGGTCGTAATGGCAGACAACACACAACACACTATATCAAATTTAAGGGAGACTCTTTTGTTGGTGAATTGGAAGGTCTCTGATTCCTCCAAACTATGTCACAAAGCAGATCCCCTATAAGTACAATTGAGGACGTCTGTTTTCGGGCATAGTGTGGAGGAATCAGTAGCCTTCCATTTCACAAACAAAAGAATTTCTCCTACTAAACGTGCGGTTAACACACTGGCCCATTTTCCTCAATCCTGTGGCCAGTCTCATGCCTCTTCCGCTATCCGAATTAATCTCTGTGAAGACGGACACTTACCTACCTACAATACCTACCTACCTATAATCCCTACCTACCTACCTTCTATACCTTCCTACCAACTTATGCCGACCTATAATCCCTACCTACCTACCTACCTAACTATTTATACCTTCTTATACCTACCTACATTATCTACCTAGTACTTACAGTACCTATACCTTCCTAATTACTTACAATACGTACATACCTACCTACCTTTTTATCCGTCCATTCGTTCATGAAGTCTCCCCCCCCCCCACACACACACCTCGTCCAATTAACCAATACAGTATACAAAAAAAAAAATTTGGTATAATTTTTTTTTGTAATATAAATTTTATTTTTTTGGGTCTGTCTGTCTGTCTGTCTGTCTCTACCAACGAATGCCCTACATCAACCCCTCCCACCTCTCTCTCTCTCTCTCTCTCTCTCTCTCTCTCTCTCTCTCTCTCTCTCTCTCTCTCTCTCTCTCTCTCTGGTTTTGTCATAAACGGGTTCCTTTAAGTGGAGGTTTTCTGGTTTGTGAATTGCATGGTCTCTTATTCCTCCAAACTATGACACGAAACAGATCCCCTATTAATACCATTGAGGGCGTCTGTATGTTTCCTGGTATAGTTTGGATGAATCAGAGACCTCTCCCTATTCACCAACAAGAAAACCTCCCCTTAATTATGAATAAAAACACCGATGAGTACAACGAAGTCTTTAGAAGATGCTTTCGTCCCACGGGGTTGAATAGGAATGTAACCCAAATCCTCCCCGACGTACGGTACAACATGAACGTGAAACGCAGTACATACCTGATCCTACGAAGCAAACAAACAAACTGACAAAAAGGGAACGGTCGACGAACGAACAAAACACAGGATATTATGAATGACTCGTGGCACATTACTGCGTTACCGACAAGCCATGTATGCACCGCGCAGGGAAATATACCGTTTGTTTTGATCTCTATAGCAGGTCCGATCAATACCCAAGTCTAAATATTTCTTCTTGGGCCACATTCATCACAGCTGGAGTGTCTAAAAAAGTTAACCTCATTATATTATCTTGTCATTAAAGGTTAATAATAAAAAAAAAAAAGAGTTATGTTTGGAGTTGTTGGTGGGGCGAGAATAACTATAGTGGACCACCTGACAATATAATATCTCAGTAATAACAGGTGTTGTAATTAGTGAACCTGTTACTGTTGTTATACTGTTATTATCATGACTGTTGCTGTCTGTGATTGTTGATGTTCCCGTTGATTTTATTGGTACTGTTATTAATGATGTTTTTGTTGTTGTTGTTGTTGTTACTATTTTTGTTACTATTTATTGGTATTCTTTTTATTATTGTCTTTGATTTTTTTATTTCTACTGGTGTTGTTGATGTCGTTATTGTAGCTGTTGCAGTTTTTTTTTTATTGTTGGTTTCGTCGTTGTTGTTGTTTTTGTTTTATTTTTATTATTATTATTATTGTTGTTGTTGTATTTGTTGTTCCTAACGTTTAGTTCTTCTTTTCGTCGTCGTAGTTGTCTTTGTTGTTGTCTTTGTTGTTTTTGTTGTTGCCATTGTTGTTGTTGTTATTATTGTTGTTGTTGTTGCCATTGTTGTTGTTATTATTGTTGTTGTTGTTATTGTTTTTGTTGTTATCGTTTTTGTTTTTGTTTTTGTTGTTGTTGTTTTTGTTGTTGTTGTTGTTGTTGTTTATTGAGGCCATCTGCTGTGGGTCGGGTGAAGTGCGGCCACGACCCTCCATGGCCTCGCCGGGGGCACAGGGGCACGGGAACACACACACACACACACACACACACACACACACACACACACACACACACACACACACACACACACATACTCACACACACACACACACACACACACACACACACACACACACACACACACTCACACTCACACACTCAGACTCACACTTACACACACACACAAGTTCTTTATCTATCTGTCTGTCTCTCTCTTATACACACACAGAAACACACACATACACACACACACAATGAGGGTCAATTGTTCCTGTGTCAAGTGTAACCCTAAAATAACGGGAGTATTATTGACGTGTTGAGAAAAGAACAGTCTCATTCAACTTATACGACACTTCTTCGACCCTCCCCTCACCTCTCATTCTCTATTCTACACTCATATACTCACTCATCCTCTCTTCCTCACCTCTCATTCTCTATTCTACACTCTTAAACTCAATCATTCTCTCATTCTACTAATATGGTCTATCACTCATTCATGCATATCCATTCATTCTACTGGTTAAACTTACACCCCACTAGCTACTTTTCCTCATCCATTCGTCGCTCACTCCTACCAATAAACTGTGTATTTTTTTAAGCCAAAGATTCACAACTCATCACCGCCTCACCACGCCCAACGTAACTCTTACCCACTCTTCCTTAAACCAGCCTCACCCAATAATATTACACCCTTCATCGCTAATAATCTTAGAGTCAGTAGTTCATATCCACCCCTCTGAACACACACATACACAAGCACAGGTACACACACACACACACACACACACACACACTCGAGCGCAGGCAGGTAAATACATACAAACACACTCACACGATCACAGATACAAAAACACACATACAGGTACGCAAACACACACACACGATCACAGATACAAACAAAATCATGCACACACACAAAATCACAGATACAAGCAAAATCATGCACACACACACACACACACACACAACCTATCACACCCTCATCAAAAAAGAACTCAAATGGCGGAAGGAAGTGACCAGTTTCAATTTCTGGTGGGTCAATCATACAGCACTTGGCAATACACAGCCTCGTAAACCATTCACCTATAACCAGTCTGACATATCACCACCACTTCCCTCAGCCAACGTGTAATATACCCCGCATCCATCTTGCGTGAAATACCGAACTCATCCATCCGACGTGAATTACACCTCTCATCCATCACTCAGCCGGGCGAAAGGCGAACTAATAAGAGGTGAGAAAGCCATGCAGTGAAGAGCGAGTAATGTTGACGGAAAATATATATATAACAGACAAATTAAGTTGTGGAACTAATGGATATACTCTGAACACTTGTGATGTTATGTTTATGGATGAACTCCCACACCTTGTCTCGCTCTGTTCGAAGGTGTTCACACATGCACTTCAGTAGAAAAATTCCATGACAGAAAGTGATATTAGAATGTTTATCAGTGTACGATGCGATTCTTTGTGTAAGTTTACAGTTTGCGAATACAAGGGCACGTAAAATATTTGTTATCGTAGAAATTCCATGTCATATAATAACCAGAATATAGTAGTTTTAAAGGTGTATCAAGTGTTATCAGAGAATAAATGAGGCCAATTCCACCAAACTACCACAGCATAGTACAGTCATGGTCAATAGTCCTGCAACCTGGTGAATAAAAGCGACCTATTTTAATTGAATCTTATAAACCAATATTGCAGAGACCAACAGCTTAGTTTTGGATCATTTTTCGAAGCCATCTCATTGAGAGGTGTTGCAGGACTATTGGTCATGACTGTACCTATACTCTGAGGGATTCCAAAACAAAACATAGCTTAGACGAATCACTGTAACCTCCTTTTCGTAGACAACATAACAGGCTCATTTTTAATAAATTTTAGACAGGTGAGGAGGGGGATTTTCTAGACAGGTGAGGAGGGGGATTTTCTAGACAGGTGAGGAGGGGGATTTTCTAGACAGGTGAGGAGGGGGATTTTCTAGACAGGTGAGGAGGGGGATTTTCTATTTCTGCTTACAACAGGTTTAGTAACATTAACACAGTGGAACGTTAAACAGAATGGAAACACTAATAGCGCTATTGAGAATGCATTGTTATTGCTACTGGAATTTAATCTTTTATCAGGTATGAAGCCAATTCAGCAAGTAATACAATGTAATGTTTTTCACTCAGCTTATACCTCATTCAGACAAATTAGAAGATTAAATCAAAATTAATCATACTTTTCACCGGTTAAAGGTCATAAATTCTCTCTCTCTCTCTCTCTCTCTCTCTCTCTCTCTCTCTCTCTCTCTCTCTCTCTCTCTCTCTCTCAGCAAACTCTTCCACGTTTCTAATAGCTAAGGGTTAGTGAAGACAAATTTCATACACCATAATTGTCGACTCACTTAAGTTCAATAATTGGCCACATGATGGGTAGAAGATGGGCCCCCTGTGTGTGTGTGTGTGTGTGTGTGTGTGTGTGTGTGTGTGTGTGTGTGTGTGTGTCCCGTTGCAAGTTGTGGCCCGCGACCCTGCCCTTCAGAGACCGCCACAACTGTACCAGGGCGCACACACACACACACACACACACACACACACACACACACACACACACACACACACACACACTCAAAGTTGCACAATACATATACTTACCCAGGCAAGCATTAATCACAAAGACACACACACAGACACACATGTACTTACAACACACACACACACACACACACACACACACACACACACACACACACACACACACACACACACACACACACACACACACACTACATTCACCAGAAGGAGGGAGGGCAGGGGGGAGGGTTCTTTGGTGTGACATGTGACACCTATAAATTTTCTTTCCCGCGTCTGATATCGTGTGACAAGTCTATATTTTGGTGGTGCCCGAGTCATCCCTGGTAAGGTCGGTTCCTGGCAGGTTTCTTTCTGATCTTTATTACCGAATATATTTGACACGCGCATCGTCAACATTTGGAAAAGTTCATTACACTACCGTTTCTTGCAGAGTCAGTGTGTTTTAGTGATCAATGTTGCTTTAATTTT
This sequence comes from Petrolisthes cinctipes, assembly GCA_033782935.1. Taxonomy (NCBI): domain Eukaryota; kingdom Metazoa; phylum Arthropoda; class Malacostraca; order Decapoda; family Porcellanidae; genus Petrolisthes; species Petrolisthes cinctipes. The sequence continues at coordinate 26,761 of JAWQEG010001930.1, forward strand.
GACTTGCTTTTAATTTAGTGCAGCATTACACGAAAGTAATTGGAACTATGTATACTTTTATGTCAAATACCAGAGCACACTTCTTATTCTACTGTACATTATACAATACGCATAAACTTAAATGAGAAGCAATCATCACAGCTCAATATACGTATAATACAGAGTTATATTCCAACTGCTTGATAATCCTTGGAATGGGTAAGGAAATACAAAATGAAAAGGTTACAACTATACCCCTTGATAGCTCTTTCACATTACGAGAAAATAATATTAATCTAGTATATATATTTTTCCATGTCGTATTTGCAGTGTGACCCTATATTCATTTACCTTGACGGAAGGGAATGGAAGGTAAGGGAAGGAAAAGTATGAGAAGGGAAGGAAAGGGAATGAAAAGTATGGGAAGGGAAGGTAATGGAAGGGAAGGGAAGGTAATAGAAAGTATGGGAATGGAAGGGAATAAAAAGTATGGGAAGGAAATGGAGGGGAAGGTAATGGAATGCAGTACAAGTCACCCCTACACACTTTCACGTTATGGGCGAGATGATTCCCATGGAGCGAACACGGACTGACACGAAAAACACGGTGATTTCCACGTCGCCGAGTGCACTGTGCTCAACACCAGGCGCTGCAGAATGTTATAGGGAGATTGCTATTAGACTAACCTACACTTTCCCTCAAATGTGAACATGTGGTAACAGGGGGTTTTCTTTTGTGGTAATGTTTGGGAGTGTCAAGGTGGCCGGGCATGACAAGCAGAGGAGCAAAAGGAACGATAGACATAATCATTCTTGAACCCTAATGACCCTGTGATCGTGTATGAGAATTGGAGGCTTCTGATTCCTCCTGATTATGCCACGAAACAAGCTCCTTCCATATCGGTGGTGTTTCGGGTCATTATTTGAAGGACTCATTTATTTCCAATTTCTTTACTATATCACAGGGTTCTTAAAGGGGAGATTTGCTTGTTGGTACATTGGAAGGCTACTGATTCCTCCTAACTATACCAGAAAACAGACGCCCTCAACAATACTAATAATAATACTAATTTCGTGACATAGTTTGGAGCAAGCAGAGACCTTCCAACAAAGAATCACCCCTTAAATATTGGTTGACTATTTCCAGGCATTTTTCCAATTAACACCAATGTTTTCTTTGTTAGTAGGAAGCATCTCTAACATCAATATGCAGGAAAATATAATAACATCAGAGAAAGTATCCGTCGTTCAAGTAGGAAGATTCTGTTACACATATTCTTTCACTCTTTGCATGTCCAAACACATAAAAAGTCGAGTGAATGAAGACCAAAAATACCATGTGAGAATGGAACACCTTTATGCTGATGACAACGATGCGTGCACACGAATATTTCCAAGTCTCTTCCAGAACCTTGAAAAACTAGTGTGAGTGAAATGTTGTTATCACTACGAGTAAAAAAAAAAAAAAAAAAAAAAAAAAAAAGTGTTTCATCCTCATATGGCATTTCCGTCTACTCTCTTGGAGGCGAGGCACGATCCCAGCAGAGATTACTGTATATCTTTTTTGGGATCCAGTAATAAAAATATTCAAGGTTAGTCCTGAGGTCGCATTTTTTTTATTCATCTCTATGTAAGAAAAAACATCAATTCCAATTTTCATCAAAACGCGACCACCACCAAAATCATCATCACACACACACACACACACACACACACACACACACACACACACACACACACACTCGATAACCCAGACCTACAATCACCAATCCCAAGACCTGAAATAACACTGCCTATGCCAGAATCAGAAAAGGTAGAGTGAGGGTTGAGTGCGCTTATCCTGCCCGGGGCTACACATGCCGTTAGTCCCACCACGAGAGAGTGAGAGAGAAAGAGAAAGAGAAAGAGAGAGAGAGAGAGAGAGGCCTTAATTTTGGGTCACAAGAAACCACCCCAAGCCAGGAAGAGAGAATTCCCGGGAAAGTTGTATATAAATAACTTAAAATCCTACTATCCTTAAACGACTGTGATTTTGCTGTTTCATATTATATCGTCTGGCATTGGTTCGAGAGTAATTATTATTTTACAAGCAAAATTTTGTATGGAACAAGACACCAATCTGCCGGACATATAATTGTTTACGGTTCTGTTAAACTTAAAAACACGGGAATGTTGACGGAGACGAAAATAACTCGAATGTGACTTTCAGAAACGTGGGTGAGACGGGGATTATTCAAGGTCTGTCTTAACCTTGGGATTATTACTTGTTAACCCATCAAGCTGGTGGACAGACAAGGAGGTTAGTCTGATTTTACGAGGGTAGGCCAACACGTAAAGACTTCTGCATCTCATTTTTGTAAACGTTTATCCTGTGTTATACTTGCTACAGTGAGTTCGTTTACTATACTCTATCTGGCTATTCGAAGCAGACCACCAGGATACAATCATAATGGCTCTTACTGAACTCGTTTACTATTCCATCAGGCTATTCGAAGCAGACCACCAGGATACAATCATAATGGCTCTTACTGAACTCGTTAACTGTTCCATCAGGCTATTCGAAGCAGACCACCAACAGGATATATATTATGGCTCGTGACTGTACACTGGCTCAAAAAAGTATCGCGCAGGTGGGGTCCAATGGTTCTGTAAATGATCGCTACAGCTCATGATAAACAAGCTCGTTTTCAGTAGCCATCGTCTTAGGTGTCAGAATGTTTCACGAGGATAATGCGCGATGCTTTTTTGATCGAGTGTACATTGTTGTTTAGGCCATCACATTCATCATACAAGCAAGTAGGTGAAATCGTCCTTGTGATCGTGGTGTTCTACAAGTGTGTATTTTTTTCCTCTACTTAAGGAGCCCTGTGATGTAGTCAGAAAATTGGATATAAATGAGTCCTTCGAATATTGCTACGAAACACCACTTATTAGGAAGGAGCTAGTTTCGTGGCATGGTCAGGGTGAATCAGAAGCCTCCAAGTTTCATACACGATCACAGGGTCCTTAATGTATTCTTTCTCAGATCTCCATACGGATGTCAAACTTTCTCTTCCCAGAATAGCCGCTGCATTAACTACATTATTCTCCTCAAACTGTGATCATAATATAACCCTAACTTAACATTATCTAACCTGAGCTGATCTGACCTATTCTAGTCTAACTTAATCAACAAAAGTGGGCTCTTCTACAACTTAAGGGGTTAGTACACTGTTGGTAAATCTAGAGCAAATGATTTCTCCAAACTATTCCAAGCAACAGGCTACCGTTAATATTGTTAGCCTGGTTCTGTTTCCTGGCATACTTAGGAGGAATCAAAATGTTCCAATGTACCAAAATTATACTGTACTATCCCCTTAAGTACAGTCACGAGTGAAAATAAGTATGAGAAAGTATGTACAAGACCTGGATTCTTATTAAGACTTGTGCCTGTACATTAAATCCTTAAGGGGGTGCGGGAAAAGGGGGACAGGCTTGGGGTGGGTTTTGGGGGGTGCGGGAGTAGGGGGACAGGCTTGGGGGGGTTTAGGGGGGTGCGGGAATAGGAAACAGGCTTTTTACCCACCCCAAGCCTGTCCCCCTATTCCCGCAAACCCCCAGTCCGCCCCCAAGCCTGTCCCCCTATTCCCGCAAACCCCCAGTCCCCCCCCAAGCCTGTCCCCCTATTCCCGCACCCCCCCAGTCCCCCCCAAGCCTGTCCCCCTATTCCCACATCCCCTTATACCAAACACCACTGGGTAATATTGGCCTCTCCCTCACCACCACCTGACGACATAATTATCCCCAGCCTGGCCCAGTTTCCTTTGAGCGCCTTGTCCACCGGCACTATGGAGGGGGAGACAGAGAGGTGGGGGCATAAGACCACACCTCCCCTTCTCCCAAATAGAGTATTGGACTTTGGTGTGAAGGGTGGGTTGTCACGTTCTTAGCCCCCCTTCCCCACCCTCCCATGGTGACCGGATGTTTGGTGGTGGGAATGAATGAGGACACGGAAGGAACACAAACACACACAATTTGCTTAACCTTTTGGCTGCTAGTGTTATGTTTTGTTCTGGTGAGATGATTACCCTGTAGAACACAAACGTAGTTACTAAAAATTACTTCCATTAACCCTTTTCTAGACAGTGAGTGGTCTTCAACCTCTTATCATCATTATCATTACCTAGAGAAACAACTGGCACTCAATGAATCATGAAACATTTCTAACAAGAGTTTCATGGACCTCAAACCAACACGGAAGCTATGTTTGGATGGTGAATAGTACAGTAAATCAAACTTCACCACAAACCCAGGGATTACATTGACCTCTGGGACCATCAATCACTTCTGCTTCTGACGGTAAAATGCTTGAATGTCAGTGTCGTTTCTCGTTTCATTGTGTAAGTGTTTCCCACGAGGCGGTAATAGGACCTGACGTGATGTGATGTGACAAAAGTAGTACAGTCTGTGTAACGATGGATTTCTTGAGCACGTTCTCCCACACGCACGTTTCTCCCGCCGCAGTGATCGCCGCACACACACACACACACACACTCCTCGCAGCCCGCGGCAACATTCGCCTTCTGCGTTGGCAATTGTAGTTCCCACAGGTTGCGGTCAGCACCACAGGCGGTCCTCGGGCAGCTGGGGGAGCCGGACGACAGTTTAATTTTTTCGTGGTGAGATTGCTAAGGAAGGTTTTTGGTTTGCTCAGGTCCAGGAAAGTTGGCAACTTCCGACTGGTAAGCTTCGGCGCATATTGAGTTAGCAAAGGAAGGTACTGTACTGTTAACTTAAATTGAAATTCAACTGGGGTATTACCTCAGTGAAGTTCACTAAACAAAATTAAAACCTTTTTCTGCTTAGTATTATATAGCTTGGTGGTTCTTTTAACTCCCGGTCCGCTGGTGAGGTACGGACATCACAGTGGATTATAAAAATGAGAAGGAAAAAAATGAAAAATAAAATGTTAGCCAGGGAAGGGGACGGGAAGCGTGGTGAGTCCCCCGGTGAGAACCTGACGAGTGTCGGGTTCCAGGAGACTACAGTAGCGACGGGGTGGCGGTGGTGGCTGAAGGAAGGACCGGTGTGAAATTAATGATGCCTCACACACCATCCTAACAGACGCTAAAGTGACACAAGAGGAGATGACAGCGTGTGTGACGAGATGCTGGAGTGAGTGCGAGAGGAAAATTATATAACGTGTAAAGGATGTTAGGAGGTGAATGAGATTAGATCCTAGAATGTGAGCCCAGATGTTAGAGTTTAAAATGTTTGGGTGTGACATGAAATGGTTAAGTTTGAGCTATGTTAGAGTAAGATACGAGACGTTAAACTATAATGTTGGAGAGTGGGTTAAATTTTCAGAGAGTGAGTGATGTTACAGTATGAGAGACCGTAGTAACTATATACCAGAAGTGGTCATTTCCCCAGGCAGCAGTAAGTAAACACAGTCAATGTTGTCTTGGCGGAGGGAGTGAAGGTGAGGGCCAGCGTATTCTAGGTCAGATGGAGGGAGGGAGAAGAGAGAGGTAGGAATGTGATGAATGGAAGAAGGGAGGGAGGAGGGAGGGGAGAGGTGAGATATAGAGAGATAGACAAGGAAGTTGAGAGAGGGAAGGAAGTTGAGAGAGGGAAGGAAGGGGGGAGAGAAAAGGAGGTAAAAGATAGGAACGAGGAAAAAGAGGAGGCAGGGAAGGTGAGGGAGGTATGGAAGGAAGAAGAAGAGACTGAGGGAGCGAGGGTCTTATCACAAAACAAATCGAACCAACACGACCTACAACTCGCTCAGACAATGTCGTGATTTAAGGATCGGGTCTGTTGATGGCAAACTGGAGATTACTAGGCCTATAGGTTCCTCCACACTGTGCCACAAACCAGGAACTACACAGAGGGAAGACGTTGTTGTGGGTTATAGCATGGAGGAAACAGTAGGGGCCTTTGACAATAGCTTAAGGGGGTGCGGGAATAGGGGGACAGGCTTGGGGGGGTTTAGGGGGGTGCGGGAGTAGGGGACAGGCTTGGGGGGGTTTGGGGGGTGCGGGAGTAGGGGGACAGGCTTAGGTGGGGGGTTAGGGGGGTGAGGGAATAGGGGGACAGGCTTGGGGGGGTTTAGGGGGGTGCGGGAGTAGGGGACAGGCTTGGGGGATGGTTTGGGGGGTGCGGGAGTAGGGGGAAAGGCTTAGGTGGGGGGTTAGGGGGGTGCGGGAATAGGGGACAGGCTTTCTACCCACCCAAAGCCTGTCCCCCTATTCCCGCACCCCCCAAACCCTCCCGCACCCCCTTAAGGAGTTACGTATACTCTCTTCAATAATTGGAGGGCTACTAATTCCTCCAAACTATGCCACAAAATAGATCCCCTCATTATAGTGTTACTGAGGTCATCTGTTTCCTGGTGTAGTTTGGAGGAATCAGTAGACCTTCAATTTACCCTTACGAGTGTCTGCCCTTAAAGTTTCCACACTGACGTCTTATTTACATGTAACCCTCTCCAGTTCGTCAACACATATGATATACCTACACGTCATTTGACTCAACAGACCTTTTCTCACGCACTGATAACTCTCACACAGTTTCTCTGGTTCCAACCATGAAATTATGTCCCGATACACTCACTGATTCCCCCAAACAATACACAATGTTGTACAGAATAAGAAAAAAAAGTTGAAACAGAAGAATGATACACCTGATATTCATACTTCCAGACATATTATGGGGGTACATTGGAGCGCCTTGATTCCTCCAAAGTATGCCAGGAAACAGGACCAGATGAACAAAAATAATGGAGGTTTGTTGCTTGAGGAATCAGTAACTCCAAATGTCCTTTAAAGATCACTGTCGGGTTACCTTTACACTATCAAACGTTTTTACTAATGGCTGACTATGTACGCTAGTGGTATGTGTGTGTGTGTGTGTGTGTGTGTGTGTGTGTGTGTGTGTGTGTGTGTGTGTGTGTGTGTGTGTGTGTGTGTGTGTGTTTGGAGGAGAGGGAGAGCAAGCTAATACCTTCCTTGGCACTCCCCCCTCATCATCCCTCCCTTCGGTATAAAGTCAGTGAGTGAGGAGCCGCAGATAAACAGAGAGGGGGACTTTTCGTGCTGGGAGGAGAGACGGGACAGCCACTCAACACACAGACGTCCGAGCTAACGCAAACTCACCAAGCTCATCTCCACAACAATAATGTGCTACTGAACGGACCCTCCACACACACACACACACACGGCATCATCATCATTCCTACAACACTATTAGTCCTACAATGCTTTCCTTCCTCAGTATATAATTATCTGCCCACAAAACCGCACATAATTATACACACTGATCTAGTCTATTATACGTGACCCAGTTTGAAAGGGGCGAGTTACCTACACCTATACCATACAATATCATACATACCCTACCCCTCAACAAACAACAACATATTAAGACAGTATTATGATAACCTCTGAGGCATTCCTTTCTCAGTCCGAGTGTTGGTCAGTGTGCAGTACTCGGCTCGGAACACAATTTTTTTTTTTTTCATTCATTTTGCATTGCCGAATTCATCCTGGTTCATTAAGTAGAGTCATACAGCAGAAAATAAAGTATTCCTGGATACATTACTTGTACTGTAAGGTTTTGATTCTATTTTGACTACCAATCAGCCACCTTCAGTTATTCTATATACTATCCCACCTAGCCTTGGGACACAAACTCCAAACAGCCAACACAGCCAGTTTAACACTCTCACGTTCAACACTACATTAGTACACCAGCACCACTCCCTCTGACTAAGCCAACCGGACACTGTAACTACGGTATATCCAGTTAGAATATAGAATATCCAGATACAGTATTATACACCAATGGACCAAGACACTTGGGATTGTATACAAAGTCATTCGGTTAGTCATTTTAGAAACCCCAAACCCTACCACTGGGTGACGATAACTACGATTGGGTTTGTAGTGTTCATAGAAAGTCTACTGTAAAGACCTTGTCATCCAGTTTATTAGACAATAGATGTATTATCCTAACAATATATATATAACCAAATATTAAGTATATTCCAAAATTATCATAATAATAATAATAATAATAATAATAATTATTATTATTATTATTATTATTATAATAATAGTAATAATAATAATAGTTATAATAATAATAATAATAATAATAATAATAATAATAATAATAATAATAATAATATAAAAACAGTCAAGTGTTAATCTTTCTGAACTGCCTAGAAATATGATTTTAAATAATTCAATCGCCAGGGGTGAGTTTCTCAAGCCTGAGAGTGCTAACAAATAGACTAAGCAAGCCAGTGACATCGCACAACACAGTGTATACCAAACACCAGGATGCTAACACACACACGCACACACACACACACACACACACAGTCAACACAAAACAAAGGGTCATGTACCATCGTCAACAATATTCATTTTTTTCACTCCAAGGTGTTCATGTACAGTAGGGAAACAGAATAATAATTATCAAACACTTGTGGGACTTATAATACTTTTGATGAATTGGAGGCTATACAGATTATCCCAAGCTCTGCCACAAACCTAACTCCATTATAAGTAGACAGATGCTGTTCTGTAGGGCAGGTTTATAGGGCAGTTTGGATCGTTAGAGGAATCAATAGCTTAAAATTCGGCACCAAAACAATCTCTTTACTCATCATTATCACCGCCATCGCCATCAGCTGTAATGAGTCTACGTACAACAGGACAATGACCTCTCCTAACTTTCTCCCCTCTCCTCCTCTGTCTTCTCTCTCTTTATCTAACACAGTCCCACCAGTTCATATTCTGTGATTCAATCTGTCCTGAATCTACAGTATAACTCTCTGTCCGCCTTGGATTATTATCTATCCACGTAGCAGCATTTAAATTACCAGTTAATGTGAACCATCTTTAAATTTCCCTTTAAGAATGATTTTCAATATATTTTACAAGCATATTTTCCAACTCGAATGATCAGCTTCCCAATTTGTCATATAAATTACTCAAATCGTAACATAAACTTTAAAAAAATTCAACATTATATAACTTCCAGAATTGATGGAAGGAGCACACACACACTCTCTCAGCGCCATGAAGACAAGACACATCCGAGTGTTCCCCGTTATGCAGCCACCGTATGGTTAACTAAGCCAACACCTCAACTCAGTCAGAATGGTGGACGAGTCAGTCTAGGCAAAACACCTAATATTTTATAAATCCAAGTCTCGTCTCACCCCACACACTGACTGGCACACTTTACTACATAACAACGGCAGGTAGGCAGGCAGTGACTGGTGCGTAACTTATATATATATATATATAAGTATACGAGGGATGGTGTATGAATCCGCTACATGCACCACTACCACCACCACCATCACCACTGACTATCACTATTACCCATCATTATCACCACTGATTATCACCACTACCATCAACATCACCACCACCATTATCACCACCACCACTATCACCATTACAACCACCACCACCACCATCACCACTGACTATTACCATTACCACCACCATCACCACCACCACCATCATCACTACCACCACCACTACTATCACCACCATCACCACCACCAATACCACCATCACCCTCCCTCCTCATCCTCGGGAAAACTAGTCACCACAGACAGACAGTGAGTATGAGTGTTGAGTTGTGTTTATATTTGACCACATCCTCCTTCCCTACCAAATTTCACGGTCTAGTTTGTTTGTGTTAGTGAGTGGGTGAAGCTGGGGGTGGGGGGGGGGGTGATTTAGCCTTTAATCACACACACACACACTTCCACACACACACACAGTCATAGATAGCAGTAATTTCTCCGATCAAAATTCCCTTGCTTGTTTTGATAGCTTGCTTTCCTCCTTTTAAATATCACACCGGTAAAAGTTCAGAAATTTTCGGTCTTAAACACGTCAATGGAGAATGAATTACTAGATAGAAAAAACACAGCATTGCAAACATTTCTACGGGACTATCATATTATCTGCGAATTGTATGCTGTTAATTTCTCCTAAGTATACAGCTAAACACACACACACACACACTTCATACTGTAGGTGTCGTTTGGGCAATCATATTCTAATTCACCGACTATATCGCATCTGAATAGTCGAGTTATGATTTTATTGATTTTCCGTGGCGTGAAATAGGAACATGGAAAGACTGAAGTAAAATATTGATACTCAGAGAGAACCTTTGCCTCCACTGTACGAAGCACATTCATTATACTGTAAGATAATTTTAAGGGGATAGTATACTTTTGGTACATTGGAGTGCCGTCATTCCTCCAAAATATGCCGGGAAACAGGGCCATATGAACAAAAATAATGGTGTCCTGTTGCTAGGAATAGTTTGGAGGAATCAGTAGCTCCAGATTTACCAACACTGTACTACCCCCTTAAGTAATATGTGCAATCGAACACATAGGTACTGTACGTATATTCCACGTTTTCGTAGTGAAATATCGCTGGGTTTTCAGAATGTGTGAAATTTTGCATATAGTCCCACAGGAATGAAATATTACATGAGACACAGGGTTTACTCCCCTTTGACCACATATTCCAAACCTTTAATTGTTGAAATGTGCTTAATTAATGTGCTTTATAACTTCAAGCAACGTTAAAATATTGAGGTTATTACTAATATTGAATTCCGACTGCTTGGCTTGGCTACAGTTACATAATCGTTACATGTAGGTTCGTGTTTGGTACAGACAAAATAACACAACCAGAATAACTAAACATAAAAGTAATACCAAACAACAAACAACAGTACGAAACAACAAAATATTATAAAATACAGGAAAATATAAACAATAATAAGGTTACAAAAATCACTAATACATGGATAATTATAGATAGTTAAAATAGGTAATGAGAGAAAATACTCATGCATGGATGAATTTCACTTACCATTAGTCGCCAAGATGGCCAGCACCTCGCCTCCCCTCGCCTCCATGGAGATACTGTCCAGAAGGTGAGTCCGGCCTCCCTTGCCCTTAGTCTCGTAAACCAGCCCTCGGACTTGTAGGTGGGGGCCCTTGTGCATCCCCATCCCGCCGCCGCCCACCTCGTCAGGCCAGGGGTTGTCGCGGGGGAAGAGCTTGTCGTTAAGCATGGGCGGCTCCCTGTACGCCGTCCCGTCTTGTGGTGGCTGTTTGGAACCAATATAGGCCTGGTGAGAGTTGCTGGTGGGACCGAACATGTGCTGGTGGTGGTGGTGGTGGTGGTTGTGGTGGTTGTTCTGGTGTTGTTGTTGTTGTTGTTGTTGTTGGTGGTGGTGGTGTTGTTGTTGTTGGTGGTGTTGGTGTTGGTGTGGTTGTGTGTGGTGGTGGGAAGGTTTGGATGAAAGAGAGAAAGGCTGGTAGTGGTGGGGTTGGTGGTGGTGTTGGTGACGGTGGAGGGAGGTCTGAGGGGAGTAGGGGTGTTGCTGGGATTGGATGGGCTTAGGTGGAGAGAAAGTGGGCGGTGGGAAGTAGTGGCGAGTATTGGGCGGGGAGTACGATTTGGAATTGGAGAACTGGTGATGGTGGTTGTGGTGATGGTGGTTATTGCTATTGGAACTGGGCTGAGCGTAGTGGTTTGAAGTGGGCGCGTTGTACCCGTTTGTATAATTGGACTGGGAGGAAAGGTGGTTGTTGTTTGAATTGAGTGGAAGCGAGGAAAAGTGATTCTTAGCCGAGGAACTGTGATTGCTGTTGTACTGAGTGGCATTGGAGGACGAGTGGTGAAGTTGGGTACCTGAGGGATTGTTGGAGATGCGGGATGAACGGTGATTGGAGCCTGAGGAATAGGGATTGTGATTGTACGAGGACAGGTGGGATTTAGGGGCTAGGGAGGCACTGGTGATTCTCGGTACTGTAGGGATGGGAGGGTACTGAGGAGGAGGAGGCGGCAACGGAGGAGGTGGAGGAGGAGGAGGAGGTGGGGACGAGTTGAGAGGCGGGTACTTGGAACTGAGGACAGGATGCTGAGAGGTGTTGTTGTTGTTGTTGTTGATATTGTTGTTGTTGTTACTGGTATTGGGGGAGGCGTAGGAGAAGCGGGAGTAGCCTGAGTTCTTGTGAGACAGAGGGGCGAAGGGATGCGACGAGGACTGGAGTGGGGAGTTGGGGAAGGGTCGGAAGGGGAGCTGATAAGGGGATGATTTGCTGGGTACGGAGGGGAAGGAACGGGGGTTGAAATTCTTGAGACGTATGTATTCCATGGTGTGTGTACATGTGAGTGTCTGTGTATGTGTATGTGTGTGTGTGTGTACTGTATAGGCCTACAGATCCTTCCTTCCTTCAACCACACTGACAACAAACAGTTATGTCGACGGCCACTGGATTACATGAGTATTCACACTCTGAAGATTTCCACTATTTTGATATTTTATTTACAGGTATTGTAGGTAGCATTTTTTCTCCGTCGAATGGGCCTATACATTGTAATTATAGGCCTACAGACAAAACTGACCAACAAGTGACCCAGTTCATGGCAAACGTTTGTGTACAATATAACAAGTATCATGTATCACTTAACAAACGAGTGAATATAGCATGGATCGTTCTCATCCCACAGTGTAACAGGCGTGATGGAGATAAAGTCAGCTTGTGTGTACGAGTGAGTGAGTGAGTCAGGTGGCGCGGAGCGCAAAGCAGGCACGTCCACCCTCGTCCACAGCCAGAGAGACACTGCCACTTGAACTAACCAACCACCTGGCCTACCTCACTGCCTGTCTTACTGCCTAATATTACCGCACATTCTCACACATACACATGAACCGGTCAGGACCCTCCCACACACACTTACAACTCACCCAATTACCTGTTCATTTGCAGCATCCTTCTCCTATATCCAAAATGAACGCTAACCTCTTTCGTTACTATCCCTCTTACTTTTTTCACTTCCATTATGTCTTCCACTTCCCCCACAAGCTCTCCCTCCTCCTCCTCCTCCTCCTGCACTTTTTTCATTACCACCTCCTTCTCCACTGTCCTAAAACCACCACTTCCTCTTACACTCCCAAACAACAACTTCCTTTCATTAAGTTACTGGCTCTACCATAACTATTGACTCCTTCAACATCCTATCCAATCTGTTCTTTACTATTATAGATATTGAAGAAGCCACATGCGCGCGTGTCGAGATGACGTAGTACTATATACAAATCATATTCATCACACATGTATACTTTCATCCGCCCATTAGTCTGAATCTGAAATTTTCTGATATTTCAACTGCACTTCTATACTTCTGCCCAAAATTGACTCGGTGCGTGAAGCTGACTGTCTGCTACAACACCAACCAAACCCCACACTACAGCCATTCTTGACGCACGTACAGGTGTGGTCACTTCAACACAGCAAATGGTAACACGGCTGCCACTACCAATTTAGTAATCTTTAATTCCACTACCAATGCCTTGTACAGTTCCAAACTTTGAGTAATTTCTAAACCAGTAAAAATTATATTACTACTATCTGTGCACGACGACGATGACCACCACCACCACCATAATGCATTCTAAATAACGAACAACAACAACATATCTCATAAAACCTGGGAACAATACAACCTGAACCAAAGAAGGATAAAAAGTGGCATCAATGAAGCTGGGTAAACACTGAGTCCACCCACTACCACACAGTCCCTTGGTCAGCCCGGGGCCACGAAATAATGCAAGTGTTATGGTCTGTCAGAAGGAAAACACACAAGACTTACCCTGACACTCTCATTGTACGTACCAACAGACCGAGTGTTTTTTTCCTCATTTTCTCTCTATTTCTCTCTATTTTTTTTATTTTTAATCTTGTGTGTGTGTGTGTGTGTGTGTGTGTGTGTGTGTGTGTGTGTGTGTGTGTGTGTGTGTGTGTGTGTGTGTGTGTGTGTGTGAGGTATTGAGTTATTATTCTTTTTGTGTGTGTGTATTTTTTTTGGGGGGGCGGCGGGGGTGAGGGAGACGTATTTAAAAATCTTCTTGAGAGAGAGAGAGAGAGAGAGAGAGAGAGAGAGAGAGAGAGAGAGAGAGAGAGAGAGAGAGAGAGAGAGAGAGAGAGGAGGAGGAGGAGGAGTTGGTGGATTCAGGGTATAATAAAAATAATTAGTGTCTGTGAGGTGCATGTTTCTGTCATGTGTTGTCTGTCTGTCTGCCTGGGTACATGAAATTAACAACACCAGATGATAGACTGACGAGGGCATCTCAAGGTCACTCCACTAACTTGGTAAATCTGGAGCAACTGATTCCTTCAAAGTATTCCAAAATATACTACTACTACTATTACTACTACTACTACTACTACTAATAATAATAATAATAATAAAAACAACAACACTACTACTACTACTACTACTACTAATACTTCTAATAATAATAATAATAATAATAATAATAACACTAACACTACTACTACTACTACTGCTACTACTACTACTACTACTACGGTACTACTACTACTACTACTAATAATAATAACAATAATAATCCCATAGGTCTGTACTTCTCTCTAGTTTGTGAATACCATGATGGGGATTGACAGTGACTATGAATACCACAAACCCAACCCACTCAAGTCACTCAACACGATGGTCGAATTTTGGGTGTAAAAAAAAAAACAAATAAAAAAAGAAGAAGAAGAAGAAGAAGAAGAAGAAGAAGAAGAAGAAGAAGAAGAAATTGTCTGAACTATTAGGAATGCAGTCAAATGATTCTGGTGAACATGTATACTCCTTTCAGACTACGATAAAAACATACCGTGATGAGACAGTTTGACTAGAGAAGATTAAGTGGAGGAGGAGGAGGAGGAGGAGGAGGAGGAGGAGGAATAAGAGAAAGGGAAAAAAGAGGAAGTAGAAGAACAAGAAGAGTAAAAAGAGAAAGAGGAGGAGGAAGAAGAGGGGAAGAGGGAGGAAAAGGACGAAAAGTAAAAGGAATAAGAACAAAATGAGGAGAAAGAAGAGAATGAAGAACAACAAAAAGAAGAGGAGGAGGAGGAGAAAGAGGAGGAGGAGGATGAGGCCACCCACCTCGTTAGGGTGAAGCCTCTCTTATAGATTCGATTGTCATGGTCAAATGTTCTTCTTCTGTTTCAAGGACATACATTATTTTTTGTGAGCTGGAAGTGACTGATTCCTCCCAAATATTCCAAGAAGCAAGCTATGGAAAATGTATTATAGGATATACATTATTATCTGTATGTTGAGAGTTACTGATGCCCTCCAAATATTCCAAGAAGCAGACTATAGAGAAAAATATAGTATAGGTAGTCTGTCATGGGCTACAATTTGGAAACGGTTCACTCACTTCAAGTAAATAATTATTATCGGACAAGACGAACAAACAACGTCTCGTCTATTGCTTTCCTCTTCGCTATGTAATGCACGGAGGTTAGGAATTACTCTTGTTAACCCGAGGCGACCAACACCGACCATGACTTTACCCTCATAGAGTCATCAGTGTCACTTGCTTCCAATTCACACCAAACTATTAATCTGAGCCTTCTGAGGTTGTCTGTTTCCTGGTCTAGTCTAGTCTGAAGGAATCACTAACCCTCCAATTTACCAACGTTTTGTTTGGCTGTTGCCTCTGACGTGTTCCCTGGCCAAGACGTTAATTAATTGAGCCTATCTAAACTTCTGTCCCCCACGTCTTTAAAGGGATAGTTTGGTGACTACAGGTTCCTCTAAACTATGCTAAATTCAGATAGTCGATTTCATGGCACAATTTGGAGGACTCGGTAATAAAAATAAAAATAAAATTAAATCTTCTTTGCCTTTAATTAAATACATTCACCAACCCATGGAGCGTCAGCAGAGTGTTAAGAAGGAAAATGAAGCTTGGTTTAACGTAAATCAACCATTTTTTGTTTGCCTGTTGGAGGGAAGAAAGAAGGGAGGAAGGGAGGGAGGGATGGAAATAGGAAGGGAGAGGAGGGAGGGAGGGAAAGAGGGAGGCACGGAGGGAGGGAGGGAAAGAGGGAGGCACGGAGGGAGGGAGGGAGGGAGGGAGAGAAGGAGGGAGGGTCGGAAAGAGGGAGGGAGGGAGGGAGAGAGTGAGAGAAGGAGGGAGGGAGGTAGGGAGGAAGGGAAACAAGAAGGGAGGGAGAAAAGGAGAGATAAAAGAAAATGAGAGTTGGTTTCTTCCTGATTACAAATGAGAGGCGGTATAATGACCTTCGGCAAGAAACCCCTCAGGATCGGAGTAGCATCGCTTTGTGTGAGTGTATAATGACAGGATAATGGAAGAATGGAACTGGGTGTGGCAAGATAAATGCAAGAATTAAACATGGCGTGCGTGGACCAAAATTGAAAAGCTTATTAGAAAAAGGTTGGTTGTTGTTTAATGTAAGTTATTTAATGCATGTTTATTTAATGGACCCAGTGATCGTGCATGAGACTTGGTGACTTCTGATTCCTCCTGACTATACCACGAAACAAGCTCATTCCATATAGGTGTGTGTGTTTCGTGGCAATATTTGAAGGACCCATTTTCTTTCAATTTTCTGACAACATCACAGGATCTCTTCATGTTATCTATTTTAATGCATTTTAGGTGGTTAAGCAATTTTCTACATTTCCTGAGGTTCATATATAAGTAAAATAGTATCACATTAATTAGATCTGACGAACAGGTTAATTCAGAGTCAAAATAGTGAAGTGAGAATGTGATAAATGTGATTAATTGATTTATATTAGGGGCCACAACAGAGAGGTTATATACAGCCAGAAGATGGTGATAGAGATGTGAGACAGCAAACAGGAAGGAAATTGATACAGGTGAAGGGTACAAAGTATGGGAAGGATATGAATGGATATATGAGGATGTAGGAGGGGGTGGAAAGGATATGAAAGGATACAACAAGGAATAATTAGAAAGGATGTAGAAGGATAAAGCAAGGTGTGGGAAAGGGAGGAAGGATATGGAGGAATACAAGAGGTTATGGGGGGCAGTGGATTATTATGGAAGGATACAACAGGGAATGGCTATTGGCTAGAAAGAGGAGGAAGGATATGGAAAGATACAAGAGTGTGTGAGGAAGTAGGTGGAATGGATATGAAAGGATACAAAAGGGGATAACTAGGAAGAATTTGATGGATAATAACAGAGGGTGAGGGAGGAGGTGCAATGGAATGAAAGGAAGATACATGGAGTACGAGGCAGTGGAAGGAAGTAGTGTGTGAGGAAGTAGGTGGAATAGATATGAAAGGATACAAAAGGGGATAACTAGGAAGGATTTGATGGATAATAACAGAGGGTGAGGGAGGAGGTGCAATGGAATGAAAGGAAAATACATGGAGTACGAGGCAGTGGAATAAATTGGAAAGATACAACACTGTGTGGAAATTAAGGAGCGGCAAATATGTATTATTATCATCTGACGGAAGTTCATTTATCTTAGCGTTAAGTGACCCTGTGATCGTGTACGAGACCTGGTGGCTTCTGATTCCTCCTGCCTATGCCACGAAACAAGCTCCTTCCATATAGATGTGTGTGTTTCGAGGCACTATATGAAGGACTCACTAACCTCCAATTTTCTGACTACATCACAGGGTTCCCTAATGAAAGAAAGGAATTAGTTTGATTACAACAAGCAAGTCACGTACTGTTGATCAAACGAGAAAACCACTTAATTAACCCAGAATCTGTTGTGGGGGAAGTGGAGGGCAACTGATGATTTCTCTAAGCTCAATTACAAAACAAACTAACATCTGTATACGAGTCTGTTGTGTGTCTTGTAGCGTCACTTGGTGGGGTTCCTGTAACTATACATGTACTATGTGGTTGGGTGTGTTACGTGTGTATGCCTATGTAAACGTCTGTATGTATTATGTATGTACGAGTATTTATGCATGTAAGTGTCTGAGTTACATATGCATAGAATGATATGTTTGTACATGTGTCTTATATGCATAATATGTACGAGTGTGTAGTGTTAAAGTACACACACTCTACGTCCACTCCTTCTCTTGGTGTGGTGTAGAAAGTGCCGGCCGGTCTCCTACCCCATAAACCAATTGAGTGATTGGTGCTTCCTCGCCTTCACTTCCCACCACAAGCGGCCAATTGTACACTATACAGTCGCCTTCCAAAGTTCCAGATGTGCTTACAAAACACCACAGATCCCTCTATTAGCATAATATTATATCATGAATACAATATTATCCTCTGCATTTGCATCTATTTTTCAGAAACGAATTCGACGCAACAGAGACAGATGATGGTAACAGCCTATAGTGGAATAAGAAGTGGATTCGTGAGTCAGAAAGCACCTACCGAACATTTGGTCATGACTGTAAAAAAAACTGTTACCAGCCACGGACCACAGTACTACATCACCCTCGTTCTCCCCCGCCCTCTGCCATCTCATTACTCACTCACTCACTCACTCACTCGCTCTCACTTTCACGAAGAAGTACAAGTAAAGGGGGTAGTAGAGTGTTGGCAAATTTGAGCAACTGATTCCTCCAAACTATTCCTATCAACAGGCTAACATTATTTTTGACACTCTGCTCCTGCTCCCTGGCAAATTTGGAGCAACTGATTCCTCCAAACTATTCCAAGCAACAGACCACCATTAACTTTATCCATCTGGTCATATTTCCTGCCTGGCATACAGTGGAGGAATCAAGATCTCCTAATAGGCTAATTTGCAGAGGTTTTCAAGGTTTAAAATGTATGTACAGTACTCTAAACGTATTTGAAGTTAGTGAATATTTAGCTATACAATACAACTTGCAGTGGTATATTATTATTTTCATTCAACTAAACCATCACTATATATATATTTTCATTAACCACAAAAATTTCCCCTGTCACTGAATATTTACACTGTCAACCTCATACAAAAAGTCTGTGAAATTGTCATGAGCGTTGCCGAGACACCACCATTAGCTGAGGCTGAAGTGATCCCCATTTTCCTTGTCTCGCGTGACGGTGCATAACTCCTGAGTGAACCAGATATATACTTGGGGCTTGTAAAAAGGATATCTCTCTCTCTCTCCCTGTCTCTCTCCCTCCTCCTCTTTCTTATCCTTTCTCTCTCCTCCTCTTTCTTATCCTTTCTCTCTCCCTCTCTCTCTTATCCTTTCTTTCTCTCTCTCTTTCTCTTATCCTTTCTTTCTCTCTTTTTTAATACAAATATATTTATATGGTTAAGGCAACAAGAAGAGCATAATGACCACTCAAAAATATATATAAATCTAGATAAACAAACATAAAAATATATATAAATCTAGATAAACAAACATTACTATGTATTTATTAACAACGCCTACAAAAACCGGAGTGACCAGAAACTCTTGTGTGCATCTGTACACTTAATTAACACTAAATGTCCACTCTGTTACCCCTCATGCTTGACCGTAAATTCCAAGAGTTATAGTACTGTAAACAGACAACAACAAAAACCCCACGAGTCACTGATTTCCACGATGAGGTAAGTAATAATTTGGGGCAGACGTGCACGACTAATGTTTGTTTGTCCTTCTGTCTCTTTCCCTCTTCCCCTATTTCCCTCACTAGTCCTCCTATCCCTTTCCTTCAATATTTCTTCCAATTCCTTCTCAACACATTTTCCTTTTTCCTTTCGGTATCTGTTTCTCTTCCTTGACGGTCCACTCGTCCCTTTTCTACATATTTCTTCCATTAAATTTTCCTTCCATCCCATATTTTCCTTTTTCCTTGCATTCAGGTTTATATTTGCATTCTCCCTTTCAACTAACTCTATACTTTTCTCTCTCCTTTTCTCTGTCCATCCATAATTTGCTCTAGAAATGTGTGAAGGCTTTCTTTTGTTTTGTTTGTTTGTTATTTTATTTTTATTTTTGAGAAGTTAGTTAGTTGCCTCGAGTTCGTCCAAAAGAAATCACGAACCTATAAACGGGAGAGGTGGCGTGGAGTCATGGTGCTATGAATTCACAGTCAAGGTAGCTCTTTCGTGTTCACTGTCAACAAAGGTCAGTTTAGGGGTTAATCTGTTGTGGACGAAAGGGAGAGTTACCGAGTCCTCCAAACTATGCTAAAAAAAACTATCATTATCCAGTAGGTGTAAATTGAGGTTGACACTTTCTGACATACTCTAGTAAATCTGGGGAACAGTGGCCTCCCTCTTTCCCAAAACAGATTACCTCCTCAATTTGGAGTCTGAACGGTACTCCTATAGTCGTTCTGGCAGAGTTTTGTCGATCCATAAAATAGGAAAATCTGCTGAAACACCTGCAACTGGGTTTGTGGCATTCGTAGTTATTATCAAACTTTCTCCACTAGTTTACCAGAAAGAAGCTATATAGACCTTTACGGGATTTTACATAATTTTACGGCAGTGAGAATGTCCTTTTGTCACTAAGGGGAGATCTGTTTCATGGCATGGATGAATAAGAGACCTTCCAATTCACGAAAATGAGAATCTCCCCTTAAGTTGGTCATAATATTAAACACATACTCACTGTACCTTAGTAGCAAAGCATAAGAAATTTACTTGTCTCAAAACAACTTGTATACTTACGTGGCTAAAGATGGCGACGCGTTGCCTGGAGCGGCGTGACTGTAGTGAGGTAAGCGACATCTGTGATCCGCTCATAAGCTTCATGTTGGCCCGCCCCGTGACAGGTGCCCCCGCCCCACGACGCTCACGGTAATACCCGTCAGTAGCAAGAAGGTTGGCCTCACTGGAACTCTGGTGTCAGGGAGAGGGAGGAGGGAGAAAATCATGTTTAAATTATACATTATTATAGTTAATGATCATTCTACTTCATCTAATTTTTATACTATGATAATATGTGAAAAATGAAATCTAAACAATAATCGTGATATTATCGCAATATATTAATAATAAACATAATACTAAAATTAGCAATAATAATAATTTATATATATATTTAAAGTAGAGTTGTAAGCAGAGCCCCATCCACTACTACCCTTCAGCTCCTCCTCACCTCCCGTCTGAGGACCCGGTAAGGGAAGAACAATGGCTCGATATAATACTCTCAGGACGAACTTTAAGTGAATCACACGCCGTAAATTATAGTCGTGTGTTGTCAGTGGTGGTGGTGGTGGTGGTAGGAAGGGAAGGAGGCCAGGGGGAGACAAGAGGAGGCAGAGGAGGGTAGGGGATGGAGGTGGAGGGGGGGGGGGCACGAAGGGAATGCGGGGAAGGGAGTCGGGGGAAACAAGGGACATAGGAAAGGCAGAGGGGATGATATTGGTGGGAGGCAAAAAGGGAATACAGGGAGGGGGGGGGGGCTGGAGAGACTAGAGGAGACAGAGGGAGGCAGGGAAAGAGGAAAAAGTGCATGGTAGTGAAGGATAGGTGAGGGAGGAAGGGAAGCAGAAGGGAGCTGGGGATGGATATGAGGATTATAGGAGAGAAGGAAAGGTGCTGCAGGAATGAAATGTGGAAAGAGGGACGAGGAGGGGAAAGAGGAGTGTAAGGGGGGAGGGAGGGAAATAAATGCGTCAGGAAGGGATGGCTATAGGGAGAAGGAGGGGTAGCAGCAGGGACAAGGAAGAATAGAGGGAGACAGGGGTTGAGTTAGGGAAAGGGAAGGAGGGTTAGGTCACTGGGAGATGGGAGGAGAAAACAATGAAGGGATTGGCTCATGAGAAGAGGAATAATAATTAAAAGTTAATTACATAAATTCAAGAACTGATTCAGAAGACTACCGAAGTGGATTTGTTGACCTGATGTGGACGGAATATTCTACATTACAATGATATCTATAAGTCAAATATGGTAAAATATATTCTTCATACTTTCCTTACTATTATTTCACTCGGGTGATATAATTGCCATTTATATAATTAGAGGGTAACACCAATTGAAAATATCCCAGAAAACACCTTTATTCTCAATTTAAAAAAAAAAAAAAAAAAAAAAAAATAATAATAAATTATAAACTATACTACATACATATATTTTTATGTACATTTTTATACACATAATATTAAAGGCAGTAAGAAACAAATGAAGCAAACACGTTAAGGAATTGTCAACACTAACATCGCATCTGGAAAATGTTGGAGATTCTTTGCCACAACCAAACTCCAACGCTCGCACACAAATCAGGTGTTTATGACGGCAGAAAAAAGAGTGAGTTGAGGACACACACGCAGACCCGGATATACACGCAAGCCGGACACACACGCAAGCCCACACACACACACACACACAACCCGGACACACACACACACAACCCGGACACACACGCAAGCCGGACACACACGCAAGCCCGCACACACACACATGCAAGCCCACACACACACACACACACACAACCCGGACACACACACACACACACCCACACACACACACACAAGCCCGCACACACACACATACAAGCCCACACACACACACACACACACACAACCCGGACACACACACACACACACACATACAAGCCCACACACACACACACACACACACACACACCCACACACACACACACACACCCACACACACACACACACACGCAAACAAGCTCACACACACACAAATAAAAGATAGAATAAGCACGTACACACATACAAAATTACACACTTAGATATACATATACGTACACACAGGCACACACATAGTGAACGAACTTACATTCATAAATAAGAAAAGGCAAGCACGCACGCATATACGAACACTCCTTCATAATGAAACCACACAGACACCCATTCACACACAGACACAACACTTACGTCCCCCCTTAACAAACAAACACACAAACTACACTTAACAAATGCTACCCCTTACACACACACACACACACACACACACACACACACACCACAAACGCACCCCCTCTAAACAAACGCTGCCCCCTTACTCTCTCACACCCACACACACACACACACATACGCTTCCCCCTTCATACACACACACAAACACGAGGACTGTGAATGGTGGTGTGGCTGTGGGTGAGTGGGGATGAATGGCCACTCTTGTCTCAGCCGACACGAAATACACACCTCACGTGTCAGACAACCACAGCGCCACCACCACGCGCCTGTCACCCTGTCCTCCAACCCATATACTTCCACTTCCCCAAACCACTAGCCATCCCCCTTACAACACCAGCAAAAGTTCGTCAGCAGTCCCTATAGCAGGCTGACATTTGCTACCATAGCCTACTGTATAGAGGGAGCAGCATTCATTCATCTGACTCAGGGGGAAGGAAGGAGACGGAGAGGGAAGGGGAGAGGGAAGCAACAAGTCTGGGAAGGTTGAGGTTGAGGCTATGACTAGAGAAATATTTGACTAGTAAGGCACTGTCGGCGGAATATTCCTCGTGGGTGTACAATTAATCTCTAGTATGTGGGAGAGAGTTTTTGGTTACACGACCAATTGGTGAGGTACTTGCGATCCAGCTTGAGTTATTCGCAGTTTCTTTTCTAGGTTTACCATCTGATTCATATTAAGTAAAGATATCGCCCTTGGTTACTGACTATTTCACTATTCTACTGACACTTTTGGTAGCGTTTTGGTTCTTCTTGTTTGATAATGACTACGGTACTCGGGTCTCCACACCTTCCCTCCCCTTGCTCCCTACGACCAATTGCTATGTTGAAGAGCTGCTTATCAACATTACACAGAACGTGGTGGAGCACTTAGAGCCAGAGTGAAGCCAGATTACAAAGAATTGTCAGACAGCAACTGATCAATTAATCCTTGCAAGATGGTCTGATTATAAAAACTACCCCAATTAATGTACTATTGTGAGGAAAAGGATCGGAAAGTCAAACTAGAAGAATATTCGGAGACCATTAACCTCCACCAAGACTGAGCATCCACTCCATCAATAAGTTCCCACCTCCCCAAAACTCTTGAAAGTCTACGGACACAGCCAGCCATGTTTATCTACGTGCAAGATAGTAGGAGAGATTATACTTTTGCCTCCGTTTCCCTGTTTGTTTAAGTAAATCTGTAAACAAGACACAACGTTGGTATCCAGTTTATGCCTATTAAAAACATATATATATATATATATAATGACTCACCTTGACTCTGGTTTCTCTGGCAGACGGTGGTGGGTTCCAGTCCCTAGCCGCCAGCAGGTCAGGGTTACTCTTGCTGCGGGTGTACCTGTCGCCACGCCCTATAGGTGAGGTGCCCCCATCCCTACACCTGCCGCCCCCGCCCCCGTCGTCGCTCGAGTCGTACCCGCTGCTACCCTCGCGTCCAGGGGCGGTGGGTGGGAAGACCCTGGGCAACCCGAACTTGAGGTAGGTGAACATGTTGGAGCCCAGCTCACTCTTGGGACCATACCTGTATAAAACAACACAACCCGTTAGACCAAGAGGAACACTGAATACAATATATACACTTATAGATACTAAAGGGAAGTAACTGTTGTGGCCATTTTGGAGCACACGTAGCCCTCCGAACTCTATCATAAAATACGTCTCTTCAGTCTCATGTGGAGGGATGCTCATGCTTGGGATATCTTGGAGGAATCAGAGCCCCCAAATGTCCCACAGTAGGTTACTTCCCATAATATAACATAACTCAGTAAAACTCAGCTCATTCTTGGGACCAATCCTGTATAACACAACATATTAAACTAAGAGGAACAATGATTTATATACACTACAATGTTACCTAATAAAACATAGCATACCAAAACTCACTCTTGGGGCCACACCTACATAATACAACTCATTATGATTTAGACTCAGGGGAACACTGAATACTAAATATACACAACCTAATGCAACATAGCAAATCTCAGCTCACTCTTGTGGCATACCTACACAACACAACACAACATAACACATTAGGTTAAGAGGAATAATGAATAGACAAATAATCATCGCAATAAAACGTAATGTGACATAACAAAACTCAAACAGTCAGCTACAGAAAAAAAAGAAGCAAACTTTAGTCCTTTGTGTGGCTGCATGTCCTACCCAGCACCGGACACGACCGAGTGAACTGTACTGTGGACATGGTTTGTGACGCCCAGGTAAACACATCACAGGAACCACCACCACTTCCTTACTCTTACTTCACTCCACCAGTTACTTACTCCCGTTAAAGGGATTATAATGCCGTACGTGAATTGGAGGCTACTATTTCCTCCAAACTATGCCAAGATACAAACAACCTCATTATGAGTTATGTGTTTCCAGGGACAATTTGGATAAATTAATATTACCCAACCACATACTCCCGTTAAAAGAATTATAATACTGTCCGTGAAGTGTGTGTGTGTGTGGTTGGGGGGTGGGGGTGGGAGGCTACTATTTCCTCCAAACTATGTCAAGGAACAAGCAACTTCATTATGAGTAATGTATTTCGATGGACAGGTTGGAGGAATCAATGCCTATCTATTCACCAAAAGTATACCATCCCCTTAATATACTAACTCCCCTCCCTCAATTAAGCTCAAGTAATCTGTGAGTCATATTATTACGGTCTGTACTTCCTACTCTTCCAACCTGCGTATTTCACTTCCCTGGATAACATGAACACCATATGTGGAGGAGGAGCAACATTATTTTAGAGACAAGGTTTGCTGGTAACATTACGGTACCGAATTGCTACTCTAAAGGGTAAGAGAAGAAGCTGTACTGAACCGTGCACGGACGAGGTATACTCCCTTACTCATAGTGAAACGTTTGTCAGTAAATGCTAAAACGTTGTCAGCTTCTCATATGGTATCTGGTATTTCATGCAATAATTACATACATCTATGGATAATTCTTTCTTTTATGTGATTAAGGGGGTTGTACAATGTTGGTAGATCTGGAACAACTGATTCCTCTAAACTATTCCAATTCAACTGGCCACCATTATTTTTGTTCGTCTGGTCCTGTTTCCTGGCATGCTTTAGAGGAATATAAAAATGTACTATCCCCTTAATTAGTTTGTGGTTATGTTGGCGAACTAGTGACTACTGTTTAACATTGTCACAAACAACATATCCACCCTTGGTATCAGTACTATTTGAAGGAATAGCATATTTACTGCTTTAAGGAATTTATAGCTTCCAATTCCCAGAAAGGCAACGTTCTTAAAGATTATAAAAGGCTCAAGGGGCGTGAGAGACACAGAACCTCAAATCTTCAACTTGTGAACTCAATGTGGTTATGGCATGCCTTTTGTTTATAGTTTTCTCAGAGCTGAAATGAATTGTATCACATGTAAGGGGATACTCTCGAGGGTAAAGTGCTGGGCTACTGATTTCTCAAAACTATGACAAGAAAACTGATCCCCAGTTATTAACACTGAGATAATTTGTCCTCATGCATAGTTTGGAAAGAATCAGTAGCTACCTCTCCAACACACCAACATGTGAATCTACCCTTAATCAAC
The DNA here is from genome assembly GCA_033782935.1 of Petrolisthes cinctipes. Classification (NCBI taxonomy): domain Eukaryota; kingdom Metazoa; phylum Arthropoda; class Malacostraca; order Decapoda; family Porcellanidae; genus Petrolisthes; species Petrolisthes cinctipes. The sequence goes on from JAWQEG010001930.1 coordinate 53,008, forward strand.
TCTCAGCGCCTGTAATTGTTCTGTGGAATGAAAACGTCGCCTGAAATTAGTCATTGTACAAAAAAAAAAAAAAAAAAAAAAAAAAACACACACACACACACACACACATAATGGCACTCCGGAGGTTAATTAATACGCCATATCTATCTCATGAATTCTTGTCCACATGACCAAACCCCGACAAGAGAATGACAACTGTGGGTAGTGGACAACAACGACAACGAGAGGGTGAACACTCCCGACATATGGTGGAAGAAGGGAACTGCTATGGAATTATCGGACATTATACAGTCCACTCCATTCCATTCCCACGACTACAACAGAGAGTGATAGTTCTTGTCGTAAATCTATTGATGCTAGCTATATATCCACTAGACTAGATGAAGTGCGAAAACATCTATTACTTTAATGCCTTACTGTAAATGCTGGTAATGATACTTGTCACTTTATTTTGACTAACTGGAGAAGGTTTTATTATTTCAGCGAGTAACTACAAACACAAACTGTTCCCAAAGTTTGTGCTATAATATTTTATCCAGAAAGAGTAGTGCAGTATTTTAATTTCGGAGGTTATCTATTATTGTCGAACTGGATGGCTTACTGATTCCTCCAAACTATACCAGGAAATGTATAGTAGCCAGCAAAGGTTTCGATGCAGATGATGGTGACTCAAGCAAATTATTAACTCATGTCTGCCTGTACTCTTAAGGGGGAAATTCACTTCTGCTACATTGGAGTGCCTTGATTCCTCCAAAGTATGCCAGGAAACAGGACTAGATGAACAAAAATAATGGTGTTCTGTTGCTTGGAATAGTTTACAGGAATCATTTACTCCAGATTTACCAACACTGTACTTTCCCCTTAAGACTTGAATGTTTTGATACAGGAGATACAACTGGCAATCAATTTAGAAATACGGTTAAGCTTAGTTAAAGGGAGTTAATTAAGTTTTTATATGTTTATCTGCGTCACCCCAATGTATATCGGAAATTGTAGGGAACTAACTATATCTCAGAATATCGAATGTCGGAACTATAATTGTACAGGAAAGCTGAATTGAAATAGGTTGTCATTCAGTTTGGGGATCAAATCTGTAAGAGATGTATGTGAAAATTTGTAGGGAAAGTGAAGTGCGGTAGTGATTAATGGTAGCTAAGGAAAATATAAGGCATTTTATGGTTCCAGTGAACAGTAAGTAAGGATATTTAAGGCACTTTGTAAACGGTATGAAAGATAATGTGATGTCAGGGTGAACGGTAAGCAAAGAATTTTAATGGAATGAATGTTATACTGTTGGTACATTGGAGTGTCTTGATTCCTCCAAAGTATGTCAGGAAACAGGACCAGATAAACACAAAATAACGTTGGCCTGTTGCTTGGAATAGTTTGGAGGAATCAGTAGCTCCACCTCCACCAACACACATGTACTGTATTTCCCTCTTAAGGTAACGGGCTGATGGGACGGTAAGGTTCGGTGACGGTAATAATCATCATCCAACATCACGTGAGTTGAAGGACCACCACGTGACCGATAATTACCACGTGTTCACCCTCTTCATTATTATTATTAGTACTGTACAGTCCTATTAGTTCTTTTCCTTTATGGTCATTTGGTTTTCACTTTTATTGTGGAGGGGGGGGGGGGGCTTCCTTCCTTCCTTACTTCATTACTTTTTTCTTCCTTCTGTTCTCCCTCCCTTCCTTCCTTCCTTCCTTACTTCTTTTCTTCCTTCTGTTCTCCCTCCCTTCCTTCCTTCCTTCCTTCCTTACTTTTTTTCTTCCTTCTGTTCTCCCTCCCTTCCTTCCTTCCTTCCTTACTTTTTTTCTTCCTTCTGTTCTCCCTCCCTTCCTTCCTTCCTTACTTTTTTTCTTCCTTCTGTTCTCCCTCCCTCCCTTCCTTCCTTACTTCTTTTCTTCCTTCTGATCTCCCTCCCTCCCTTCCTTCCTTCCTTACTTCTTTTCGGCCTCCTTTCCTTCCTTCCTTCCTTACTTCTTTTCGTCCTCCCTTCCTTCCTTCCTTCTTTCCTTCTTTTCGTCCTTTCTTCCTTCCTACCATCCTCCCTTCCTTCCTTCCACGCTCCTCCCTCCCTACCATCCTTCCTTCCCTCTTTTCCTCCCTCCCTACCATCCATCCATCCATCCATCCTTCCTTCCTTCTTGTCTATCTGTCATTGAATTTTAGAACCCTTTGAGCCTTGGTGTTTACTTGTGATGTTTGTCTAGATATTGGTCAAGGACTAATTAAAAGGGGCAAACAAGAACATAATAATAATAATAAGCTCGAATACCGCCAGGAAAAGACTCACGTAAAAAAGATGAGAGAAATAGTCATGATAAAAATTGAAACTCTTGGGGCACTTGGGTTTTTCTGTCATTATAGATCTTGTCTGTTACTACAAAAAGATTTACAAAGCTCCTTCCATATGTGTGTGTGTGTGTGTGTGTGTGTGTGTGTGTGTGTGTGTGTGTGTGTGTGTGTGTGTGTGTGTGTGTGTGTGTGTGTGTGTGTGTGTGTGTGTGTGTGTGTGTGTGTGTGTGTGTGTGTGTGTGTGTGTGTGTGTGTGTGTGTGTGTGTGTGTGTGTGTGTGTGTGTGTGTGTGTGTGTGTGTGTGTGTGTGTGTGTGTGTGTGTGTGTGTGTGTGTGTGTGTGTGTGTGTGTGTGTGTGTGTGTGTGTGTGTGTGTGTGTGTGTGTGTGTGTGTGTGTGTGTGTGTGTGTGTGTGTGTGTGTGTGTGTGTGTGTGTGTGTGTGTGTGTGTGTGTGTGTGTGTGTGTGTGTGTGTGTGTGTGTGTGTGTGTGTGTGTGTGTGTGTGTGTGTGTGTGTGTGTGTGTGTGTGTGTGTGTGTGTGTGTGTGTGTGTGTGTGTGTGTGTGTGTGTGTGTGTGTGTGTGTGTGTGTGTGTGTGTGTGTGTGTGTGTGTGTGTGTGTGTGTGTGTGTGTGTGTGTGTGTGTGTGTGTGTGTGTGTGTGTGTGTGTGTGTGTGTGTGTGTGTGTGTGTGTGTGTGTGTGTGTGTGTGTGTGTGTGTGTGTGTGTGTGTGTGTGTGTGTGTGTGTGTGTGTGTGTGTGTGTGTGTGTGTGTGTGTGTGTGTGTGTGTGTGTGTGTGTGTGTGTGTGTGTGTGTGTGTGTGTGTGTGTGTGTGTGTGTGTGTGTGTGTGTGTGTGTGTGTGTGTGTGTGTGTGTGTGTGTGTGTGTGTGTGTGTGTGTGTGTGTGTGTGTGTGTGTGTGTGTGTGTGTGTGTGTGTGTGTGTGTGTGTGTGTGTGTGTGTGTGTGTGTGTGTGTGTGTGTGTGTGTGTGTGTGTGTGTGTGTGTGTGTGTGTGTGTGTGTGTGTGTGTGTGTGTGTGTGTGTGTGTGTGTGTGTGTGTGTGTGTGTGTGTGTGTGTGTGTGTGTGTGTGTGTGTGTGTGTGTGTGTGTGTGTGTGTGTGTGTGTGTGTGTGTGTGTGTGTGTGTGTGTGTGTGTGTGTGTGTGTGTGTGTGTGTGTGTGTGTGTGTGTGTGTGTGTGTGTGTGTGTGTGTGTGTGTGTGTGTGTGTGTGTGTGTGTGTGTGTGTGTGTGTGTGTGTGTGTGTGTGTGTGTGTGTGTGTGTGTGTGTGTGTGTGTGTGTGTGTGTGTGTGTGTGTGTGTGTGTGTGTGTGTGTGTGTGTGTGTGTGTGTGTGTGTGTGTGTGTGTGTGTGTGTGTGTGTGTGTGTGTGTGTGTGTGTGTGTGTGTGTGTGTGTGTGTGTGTGTGTGTGTGTGTGTGTGTGTGTGTGTGTGTGTGTGTGTGTGTGTGTGTGTGTGTGTGTGTGTGTGTGTGTGTGTGTGTGTGTGTGTGTGTGTGTGTGTGTGTGTGTGTGTGTGTGTGTGTGTGTGTGTGTGTGTGTGTGTGTGTGTGTGTGTGTGTGTGTGTGTGTGTGTGTGTGTGTGTGTGTGTGTGTGTGTGTGTGTGTGTGTGTGTGTGTGTGTGTGTGTGTGTGTGTGTGTGTGTGTGTGTGTGTGTGTGTGTGTGTGTGTGTGTGTGTGTGTGTGTGTGTGTGTGTGTGTGTGTGTGTGTGTGTGTGTGTGTGTGTGTGTGTGTGTGTGTGTGTGTGTGTGTGTGTGTGTGTGTGTGTGTGTGTGTGTGTGTGTGTGTGTGTGTGTGTGTGTGTGTGTGTGTGTGTGTGTGTGTGTGTGTGTGTGTGTGTGTGTGTGTGTGTGTGTGTGTGTGTGTGTGTGTGTGTGTGTGTGTGTGTGTGTGTGTGTGTGTGTGTGTGTGTGTGTGTGTGTGTGTGTGTGTGTGTGTGTGTGTGTGTGTGTGTGTGTGTGTGTGTGTGTGTGTGTGTGTGTGTGTGTGTGTGTGTGTGTGTGTGTGTGTGTGTGTGTGTGTGTGTGTGTGTGTGTGTGTGTGTGTGTGTGTGTGTGTGTGTGTGTGTGTGTGTGTGTGTGTGTGTGTGTGTGTGTGTGTGTGTGTGTGTGTGTGTGTGTGTGTGTGTGTGTGTGTGTGTGTGTGTGTGTGTGTGTGTGTGTGTGTGTGT
>JAWQEG010001930.1:60000-80000 GCA_033782935.1 Petrolisthes cinctipes
AAATAAAAATAAGTCAAGAAAAAATAACAGAAAGAAGAGAACTTTTACCCTCAGCTACACAACTCCGGTAAAAATGATGCAATATTCTCCCTCTTGCAACCCCGAAGCCTTATCTCTTCCCCGTCAATCAGGAAAGTGGAGTAATGGGTTTCTAATGACACCTATATCACGGCTCTGAGTTCGAACGGTAATCAGTCTGGCCTTTGATGAGCTATATGGAGGAACAATAATGACATATCACTCAGCCTTGAAAGACAGAGAGTTGAATTCGACATTTATGGTATGTACATTAGAGTGATTTAAGCCCTCCAAAGTAGACCATGAAACAGGGCTAGATTAATTAACATAAATAATGGTGGTCTGTTGCTTGGAATAGTTTGGAGGAATCAGCTACTGTACTATATATCTTAAGGAGATAATATACTTTTGGTACATAAAAATGACTTGATTCCTCCAAAGTATACCAGGAAACAAGACCAGAGTAAAAAAAAAAAAAAAAAATAATGGTGGTCTGTTGCTTGGAATAGTTTGGAGGATTCCGTTGCTCCAGATTCAGCAGCACTGTAGTATTCCCTATAATTATTACAGTACCAAACATAGAGTACATGAAGGAATAGTTGTGGAGACTGGACAGGGCTTAGGGGTCGAACCGCAATGATCATTATAGATGGTGTGTGTGTGTGTGTGTGTGTGTGTGTGTGTGTGTGTGTGTGTGTGTGTGTGTGTGTGTGTGTGTGTGTGTGTGTGTGTGTGTGTGTGTGTGTGTGTGTGTGTGTGTGTGTGTGTGTGTGTGTGTTTACGTGTCTGAGTGTTCGCCCGGGTGTGTGTGTGTTTGCTTGTCTGTGTGTGAGTGTGTGTTTACTTGTCTGTGTGTGTTCAATAGTGTTCAAGATATGTGTTTTAGTGTATCAGGCTCTAAAATCGGGCCGGCCTAGATACATAAAGGAGTTGCTCAGTGATTTTCATGTTGATACCGGTGTAACCTTGCGACATAGCGTCGAAGAATACAGACTTGCAGAGCCGAGGTTCAACACTGAAACTGAACGTAGGGCGTTTAGCAGAAATACCCCCTGCTTATATAATTTGCTTCCATCTAGTATCAAGCAAGCCGAAAATGTTGCCATATTCAAGAAAAGGTTGAAAACTTTCCTGTTCAGCCAGTGCTACGACCTGGAAAGTATGACGATGAAAGAGCCTTATAGATGTTAATAAGAAAAGTGAGTGTGGGAGTACAGAGCGTCTACACAGATGGAGTACTTCCAGGAAGAACTACAAACAAGTAACAAGTAACAAGTAAGTGTGTGTGTGTGTGTGTGTGTGTGTGTGTGTGTGTGTGTGTGTGTGTGTGTGTGTGTGTGTACAAGTAACTCTGCGTGTCCTGGGTGGGTGGGTGGGTGGGTCTGGCTGGGTGTGTGGGTGGGTGGGTGGGTCTGGCTGGGTGTGTGGGTGGGTGGGTGGAAGCGGCAGGTGTTCTCACAGGTAATAGTTCCACAGCCACAAGTTGTTGACCCGAGCATGGATTTCTTTACTCTCTCTCTACATTCACGCTATCTCATTTTTCCCCTGACTCTATCTTTACTTTCTCTGTCCCTGTTTGTGTGACTCTCTCTCTCTCTCTCTCTCTCTCTCTCTCTCTCTCTCTCTCTCTCTCTCTCTCTCTCTCTCTCTCTCAGAAAACTTGTATGCGTGGAGGGTTACTATCTCAATTATAGCTTATTATGTTTCAATTATTATTACGTTATTTTATCATGAATAGACATTTACACATTCATATTTAACGGAGCGCGAGCAGGAACCTCATTACATATTGGCAGTGACTAAACAACTTATCTATATAATTTCATAGCGGTAGTTGACTGAATGACTGACAACAACGAGGCCTGACTGACACACACCAAACCCCTCCCAGTCATCATTCACTCACGCCTGACAACCCTTCCTTCATTCATTCACACTTAGGGAACAACACAGTGCAGTAACGTGCTTGCAGGAAAAGGGAAGTGGTTTCTTAATGATGACGATAATTTTAGGTGTGGGAATGTGGTATAAATTCAGGCCACAAAACTATGCGCTTGAAATTTAACTTCATGTAAGTTTGTGGATATATTTTCATGTTTTCATGGCACGTACAGTCGCGGCATATAATCCTTGATCAGGGTGTAAGGTAATGTCTGGTCAAGGATTATGTACCTCGACTGTACATCATGCATATTCATGTCTCAGCATTTGAATCTAGGGTGTGCAATGTGCTGAGATTTCATAAAACTGAGTATATTAAATTTGATCAGGGAACGAAGAGTATATGACTGAAAACGAAGGCTTGAAGACGGAAAAAATGTGTGGTCATCGTGTAGATATAGAGCCTGGAGTTTTGAGCCCCTATTATTAGTAACAAAAATAGTGTTCGGTGCAAAGTGGCCATACAAATCTACGGGATATGAACTACAGTTTTCCCATTACTTTATACAATGAAGAAAACGTTGTATTTAAAGGGGTATACTTATCTAACCCATAAGGGACGTGTCAATGTTGTCTTTGTTCTCTTTCATGATAGTACTGCAATTATTTACATATATTTACTCATATTAATTTCCCACCATGTATCAAATAACTTCATGGCCTTTAGCGGCAACGTTCCCCAGAGTGTTGGGGCTTGTACTAAAGGTAAATAAAGAACTTAAACAAGACGTATATTAAAAGCAAGCAATATTTCTCTCGTACAAGAAACTTTGCCTGGTGTTAGCTATAGAAAATAATGCTCCACTTTCTAGTCATCGTTCAAGATTAAGTGGGCTACGATTCTGTGATGATTTATAAACTACTGATTACTCCAAACTATGATAACAAACAGAGTCCCTTATTTAATATACAGTACATGGCTCCTTATATATATATTTTTTTTAATATATACAGGTCCTTATATTTTGTTTATTTAATATATACGGTTCCTCATATTATGTTCATTCAATACACAAGGCTCCTCATATATTGTGTATTTAATATATACGGCTCCTCATATTTTTTTTTCGCTTAATATACTGTATATATAAGGCTTCTCGTATTTTGGTCATTTAATATGCTGTATAAGGCTTCTCGTATTTTGGTCATTTAATATGCTGTATAAGGCTCCTCGTATTTTGGTCATTTACTAAACAAGGCTCCTCATATTTTCTTCATATCAAACAAACTGTTGGTGTGAACTTTGGACTCCTTACCTGGGGTTGTTAAGGATGGAGTGGACTGTGGACTCTCTGAGCTGGAAGTTGCCATATGGGAGTGGGGCCTTCTCCTGCGACCCGATGGCGGAATCCGTGAAGTCAGAGTTGAGGTTCTGGCGGTAGATGGACCAGGCGTGGAGGTCGTCACAGGTGGAAAGCAACGCTGAGCCACCTACGTAAGGGAGCAGATGGAGAAGAGATCGTCACACACACACACACACACACATAGATAATTATTTACGTCAATGGTGTATTATTTTAAAGGCAGGTGAAAATGCTCTTGTTCATACAGTTTATAATATACAAGTGAATAATTCCATAAAAGTCCACAGCTTATATATATTGGAATCTAAAGCAAAAGTGTCTTAAAAGTGTGATATTCAGTTAGATGGGAACTTGTGTATATTCGTGTACTTTCACCTCTGTTATTCACACAACTAAACGTCCCTCTTTGTGGCACTGACAGGGAAAAGTGACCTGCTTGCTGAGATTCCCATTAGTTTTCCCCCCATGACGAAATCAACACGAACAAGGAAACACAAAGTGAGTGTTAATTGCTTCTCACTCCTCAACATTCTCACAGCGCAACGACGAGTGTGGGAACAAACGACTCACAAGTAAAGGCAGCATCACAATGAACATACTCAGCCAACTACCCTCAGTAATAAGTCAAAATGGAGGTTACTATAGTACTGTTTATAATCTATTCACTTTGTAGTTTGTTCAGAATACAAATCAGTCACGCACAAGATTTATTATCCTGTGCTCCGAAGTCATTACAAAAACCTACCAAAAGTCTCTGTACAGTAGCTAATCATTTCCATTATATTTTTCCCAAGGAGAAAATTCTGAAATACACTTCACTCCACACTCTCCACGAAGAACAACTAACTCCAGAGATACCTTTTTGACACACCATAATCTCACATAATTATTCCATCCACTTCGCTGTTTCTTTTGTCTTATTTACTCACTAAATAACCACACTTATTTTATAGTAATACTTCACTGTTCTTTAATCACTAACCCTACAGCATCCAAATCACTGGAATTATTACTCTTAGCAATTTCCAACTTTTTATATAATTCCAGTTCATGGCCCAAACATTTCGTGTCCTGAATAGCCCTGACTGAATAACCTTATTGAATAGGCGAGTGTCCCTAATCGAGAAGACAATAATTTACCGTATACAGGAGAGGAGAAGGCCTTTGTAAATCTTCAGTAAGTGGAAGAAATTACCCTGACAATGCAATGGGGTTCTTTTGGAGCAGGGAGGAAAACGTTGCCAATTTAATCCTTATTCTTCCGCTCGAAAATGTAGATTGTTGATATTTGTTTGTAGTTTTTGGAATATTATTTTGTACGGACATGGACTGACTGACTGACTGTGTACACGATAATCTTGTCATCATTGATCTCATTTCTTCCACAGAATATTACAGGTATATAAATTTACCCTATAGGTCAATGGCAACCCTCTCTATTGATATTAGTGGCTGGGGAGGATCCAATCGAGTCATCATCATTATTATTATTATCATTCTCATTATTATCATTTTCATCGTCATCATCATCATCATTATTATCATCATTATTTCATCTTCTTCATTATCATCACCAACATCATTATCGTCGTCATCATCATCATTATCGTCATCATCATCAACATCTTCATCATTATCATCAACATCTTCATCATTATCATCAACATCTTCATCATTATCATCAACTTCTTCATCATCATCATCATCATCATCATCATTATCATCATCATCATCATCTCGAGTGAATAGTGACTGCAATGGATATCCTGAATGATGTGTGCTCTCGGCTGACTGATGTAAGCTGCTCTCACAATCAGACCTGCATCTTCTTTTGTACTCTCGATGAAAACACATGATAGAGCATTGAACCGCGTCAACACAATACTTATAACACAAGAAAAAAAAAATTTATACTGCCATTTTGATGAGGATAAGATCATAAGTCATTCCTTAAAAGGGTTATATATACACTTTTTGTATATTGGAGTGCCTTGATTCCTCCTAAGTATGTCAGTAAACAGGACTAATGATTAAATATAATGGTGTCCTGTAGCTTGGAAAGGTTTGGAGGAATCAGTTGCTCCATATTATCAACACCTAACTGCACCCTATTCTAATCATCATGCCACCATTATATTTGTTAATCAGGCCTTGTTTTTTGGCATCCTTTGGAGTAATTAAGTGACTCTAATATACCAAGAGTGGATTGTATTACCCCTTTAAAATGAATGTAAATTGGCCGGAACTCTACTTATTCCTTTAAGGGGATTTTCTCATGTTGTTAAATTGGAAGGCTCCTGATTCCTCCTAACTCTATCAAAAAACAGACCCCATCAATGGTACTATTAGAGGATTAGTTTTGCGATATAGTTTGGAGGAATAAGAGACCTTCCAATTCACCAACAATAGAATCTTCCCTTAATTAAACTTTCTGAGATAAAGATGTTATTGTTATTATTGCCTGACCTCCAGCCTGGCGTGCAGTGACGAGTGTTCGGACCTCTGATGTGGAGGAAGGCTGGGAGTAACGACGATCCATTGTGTTCAACTCCCACACCTCACTCATCCTGGTGGAGAAAATATACAATGTTAGTTACGATGCTGCTAACACACACACACACACACACACACACACGTTCGTTCATCCTGTAGGGAAACAAACACATATACTGGTTTAGTTAGGAGGCTACAACAACAACAACAACAACAACAATAACACACACACACACACACACACACACACACACGGGATTAATTACGATACTACAGGTTTACCAAAACACATACACACACACACACAATAATTCATCCTACATCACTACAAAGGGAATGGAAATTATTTGTGGGTGTATGAAAATCAATACTAAGTTAATATTAGAAACTCCAAACTTCCAACACATTAAATCGGGCACATAGGTAAGTTAGTATATATGGGATGGTAAGAAATGTTAGTTAAGAGGATAGTATACTTATGATAGATTGGAGCCCCTTAATTCCTTCAAAGTATTTCAGGAAACAAACCCAGATGAAGAAAAGTAATGGTATCCTGTTGCCTGAAATAGTTTGGAGGAATCACTTGCTCCAGAATTACCACCCAAAACAATGTGCTATATAGGCTACCCCCTTAATGTTTATTGTTAAAAGAAAAGTAAATGTTATCAAACCAAAGAATTTAGTGTTTATTATATATGGAAATATTTACTAAGTACAATTTTAACGATGGTGAAAGTTTGGGAGGACTCATGGATCTATCTTTTCTTGCTTATTTATTTTTTTAAGTGGTTTATTTCTAGTACAAGCCCCACCCAACACTCTGGGATCGTTCCGCTAAAGGCCATCATGAAGTTATCATATATAAATATACATGGTGGGAAATTATTAAGATTAAATGTAGGAAAACAATTGTCGTAATAATATGAAAGAGAACAAACACAACAATGAGTCTAATATGAAAATGAAAAAAAAAAAATATATATATATATATATACAGTATATATACGGTACTGTATTATATCCTCAGAGTTAAAAATACAGTAGTCTACGGTACAATGAAAGTCACAGGACGTAAGTAAGAAAACGGTTCCATTGGTTGGCAGCCTACTGAGAGAACATTTGTATATAGAAGGGTAACTAAACAATGTTGTACCAAATAAATTTATCAGGATTACTCAATTAGAAAAAGTTGTTTAGTTGTGGAACGTTATATATATATATATATATATACAAAAATGCGAAATACATCGTTGCCTTGTCTACAAATTTTTAATGTAAATCTGCTGAAATCTAAATGATTATATTATTATTGTCTGTGTTATTCAATTTGTGATCGAGACACTACTAAAATATCATTAAGAGGATAGTATACTTTTGGTACATCGGAGTGCCTTGATTCCTCCATAGCATGCCAGGAAACAGGACCAGGTTGACAAAAATAATGGTGTCCTGTTGCTTGGAATAATTTGGAGGAATCAGTTGCTTCAGAAATACCAACAGTGTACTTCCCCCTCAACTTCCTATCACTACGAGCCTCCTAACATTATGCCTCCACGTTTGTGACTTCCCTCTGATAAAGTTGTAGAAAGTCACCGAATCTAAATTTCAAGGATCTGTTAAAAATACTTAGGGACCGTGTGATGTAGTAAAAAAATTGATGGTAAATGAGTCCTTCAAATATTGTCACGAAACACCACCCAAGATATAATATGAAAGGATATTGTTTCGTGGCATGGTCAGGAGGAATCAGAAGCCACCAATTCTCATACATTATAACAAGGTCCTTAAATGACTCTGCTAAAACGAAGCTCACGATGCCGTTCTAATTATTGGGTCAGTCGAGTATTTTTCGGATTAATTTTGTACAGTCGGCCTCAGGAATTAGTACACATATAAGATTTACCAACACTGTTCAGTCACGAGCACTAATAAGTATACAGGTTTTGTTGAAGCTTTGAACGGTCCAATGGAGATCTTATTGAGGCATTTATGTTTACTGTCTCTCTAGGTAGGATATTCGAAGCACACCTGTATAGTTATTAGTGCTCGTGACTGTACACTCGTGATGCGTAATCTGTGACCAGAGATGAACAGCAGGCGCCACACACACACACATACCCTGCATTCGAACTCAGCCTTTATATATGTGTACTGGGTGGGGAAATGAGCAATACCAGGCGATTCGAAGCTTTCTGCTCCTCACACTCTGGTCAGAAATTATGTATCACGAGTGTACAATACTAACCCGTTAACCCCTGGGGCATCTTGGACTGAATTTGTGTGTCAGTGAGAATACCACAGATGTCAGCCATTGTGTAAGGATTAACGGGCTATAGAGTTGTTTTTTTTTTTTTTTTTTTTTTTTTTTTTTTTTTTTTTTTTTTTTTTTCTTGGCTATAGAGTACAGTAGTGTTGGTGAATCCGGAGCCACTGATTCCTCCAAACTATTCCAAGCAACAGGTTATCATTATTTATGTTATTCTGGTTCTGTTTCATGGCATACTTTGGAGGAATTCAAGGCACTATCTAGTCTACCAATAATATCAACATCATCTTTATCATCATTATCATCACCATCATTATCATCACAATCATCATCATCATTATCATCATCACAATCATCATCATCATTATCATCATCACAATCATCATCATCATTATCATCATCACAATCATCATCATTATCATTACCATTATCATCATCACCACCACCACCATTATCATCACCACCACCATTATCATCATCACCATTATCATCATCATCATCATCATTATCAACATCACCATCATTACGGTAAAAATGTCAGACTTCCTACATGTTGTGTGGAACGTGATCAGTCTGGTGGTGGTGGTATTGTTTCATTATTATTATTATTATTATTATTATTATTATTATTATCCTTCATGAATTCGGTTGTCATTATTTTCCTATTTACAGCTATACGTCTTTATACTTTACTGAGCAGTGTGTGTGTGTGTGTGTGTGTGTGTGTGTGTGTGTGTGTGTGTGTGTGTGTGTGTGTGTGTGTGTGTGTGTGTGTGTGTGTGTGTGTGTGTGTGTGTGTGTGTGTGTGTGTATCCTTTCCTCAAGTCCCCATTATCCCCATACCCCTCTGACCTATGGTATTAGACGGAGGGGGTCAGACAGGCAGGCAGGGGGGCAAAGAGGCAAAGGTAATCACCCCCCACCCCCCCAGCACTCCCTCCTCTCAGTTACCTCCTCCCAGCACTCCCTCCTCAGTTACCACCTCTCTCCTTCCAGCACTCCCTTCTCACAGTTACCACCTCTCCCAGCACTCCCTCCTCTCAGTTACCACCTCCCAGCACTCCCTCCTCTCAGTTACTACCTCCCAGCACTCCCTTCTCACAGTTTCTCCCTCTCCCAGCACTCCCTACTCACAGTTACCACCTCCCAGCACTCCCTCCTCTCTGATACAATCTCCTCTCAGAAGCCCCTCCATCCCACCACACTCTTCTCCCAACACCACTCCCTCCATCCCTCCCAGCACCTCCTCCATGGGAACCGCTAACATTCCTCACCTACGGTACCCTCCTCCCTACCAACACAACAACCCTCCCTCCCCAGCCAACCAACCCACCTTATATGGAGGGTAGCAGTCAGCCTCACCCACCACCACCAACCACCACCACCATCACCATCACCATCACCATCACCACCACCACCACCACCAACACCAACCACCACCACTATCCTACCTCTCACCAACCACCTTCAACCACCTCCACTAAAAACCACCACCAACCACAACCACCACCACCACTAACCACTTTCACCAACCACCACTCCTCTTCTTCCCTTTAAACTCAAGGTCTATAGGTGTGGTATGCACTGGTGGGTCCCTTTTTATACCCACGTCCAGTGTAAAAAAAAATAATAATAATGGGAAGGTTCATCGACTTCCTTAACAGAATCATTAGTGTGTGTGTGTGTGTGTGTGTGTGTGTGTGTGTGTGTGTGTGTGTACTAAGGGTGGAATGATGAGTTAAGAATCCACCTATCTAGCGTGTGTGTGTGTGTGTACTAAAGGTGGAAAAATTAGTTAAGAATCCACCTATCTAGCGTGTGTGTGTGTGTGTGTGCTAAGGGTGGAATAATGAGTTAAGAATCCACCTATCTAGCGTGTGTGTGTGTGTGTGTGTGTGTGTACTAAGGGTGGAATAATGAGTTAAGAATCCACCTATCTAGCGTGTGTGTGTGTGTGTGTGTGTGTGTGTGTGTGTACTAAAGGTGGAAAAATGAGTTAAGAATCCACCTTTCTGACGTGTGTGTGTGTGTGTGTGTGTGTGTGTGTGTGTGTGTGTGTGTGTGTGTGTGTGTGAAGATGGGGTGTCAAAGGTCAGACAAGTACGAGTACAGAGAAAGGTGGAGGGAGGTTGGTGAATTTATTAGTCATGTAATGGCACTTTTTTATTTTTTTATTAAAGTGTGTCATGAATGTGGATGAAGATGTTGATGGGTAAGGTGGATGAAGATGTTGATGGGTGAGGTGGATGAAGATGCTGATGGGTGAGGTGGATGAAGATGTTGGTGAGTAAGGTGGATGAAGATGCTGATGGGTGAGGTGGATGAAGATGCTGATGGGTGAGGTGGATGAAGATGTTGATGAGTAAGGTGGATGAAGATGCTAGTGGGTAAGGTGGATGAAGATGCTGCTGGGTGAGATGGATGTAAATCGTGAGTGAGGTGGATGAAGATGTTGGTGGATGAGGTGGATGAAGATGTTGGTGGATGAGGTGGATGTAAATGCAGGTGGATGCGGTGTTGATGATTTTTAAGTTTGTGGTGGTGGTGGTGTACTGTGGTGTTGAGGTGAGTATGTGGTGGTGATAGTGGTGATGGACTGAAAATGTGATAGTAGTGGTGATGGTGGCTGTGGTGTGATGGGTAGCTTGAATATGAAGCACTTAAACATGGAAATTCACACACACACACACACACACACACACACACACACACACACACACACACACACACACACACACACACACACACACACACACACACACACACACTCACACACACACACACACACACTCTCTCTCACTCTTACACACACACACACACACACACACACACACACACACACACACACACACACACGTCAGAAAGGTGGATTCTTAACTAATTTTTTCCACCTTTAGTACACACACACACACACACACACACACACACACACACACACACACGTCAGAAAGGTGGATTCTTAACTCATTTTTCCACCTTTAGTACACACACACACACACACACACACCGGGTCAAGAAAAAGTTCACGGACGGTACCGGTTGAGGTCAGGAAAGGTTCTGTGGGTCGAGTGTAGGTGCATGGTGAGTTGCATACAGAATGTGGTGTTCGTGCTCACTATACGGATCTGACGGGGAGGGGGTGGGTGGGTGGTGTTGTCGAATAATCTCCTGTCTTCAACTCTAGGTGGGCCCCTTGTGACTCTTTTTTTTTTTTACATACTGAAGGCATAAACTAATATTTCTTTATCGTAAATGCAGTTCAGTAATATTCTTCTAGTACCAAACAAACAAACAAACAAACAAACAGTAAACAAACACGTGCCATTAATATTATAAATAATATTATTGTATACGTGCATTTCAATCCCTTCATGAATATAACTTAATTAATGATTTCCAAAAATGTTATCATATCAAAACAGTCCCTGGGTTCAAGGGTCGCCAGTCTCTCTCTCTCTCTCTCTCTTTTCATGGTCTATAGCCTGCAAATCCCTTACTATTTCCAGATACATTGACCTCAGTGCTTGCTGGGGTCCGTGGCTCGTGACGCTGGAGTTCGTTTCTGGTTCACAAGTGACTCGTGAAGGTCGCCAGAGACTCAAACACCTACAGGATTCACCCCATTTTCATTTTCCTTGGTCTCATCTTCTATCCCCTAATGCTGCTGCTACTACTACTACTACTACTACTACTACTACTACGACTACTACTACTGCTACTACTACTACTACTACTACTGCTACTATTACTACTACTACTACTACTACTACTACTGCTACTACTACTACTACTATTATTACTACTACTGCTACTACTACTACTACTATTATTACTACTACTACTACTACTACTACTACTACTACTACTACTACTACTACTACTACTACTGTTGTTGTTGTTTGTATTTTAGTTGTTATAATTTTTGTAACCCAAATTCAAGTGGCAGTGATTCCAGTGATCAATAAGAAGCCGGTTTCTCTTCAACATATTTTATATAGTTTACCGTCAACTAAGGTCTGTGCTACGTTCGATGCACACATTAGTAAACACATAACAATTTAACATTCAATGGTTAATAACAATATCATGTATGTGTACTCTATAAATGAGGTTGAAGTTCCAACAATAAAGAAATATGCTGGATGGAACGCAATGATATTTAAGGGAAGAACTTCTTTTTGTTAATTGGCAGGTTACTGATTCATCCAAAATATCCCAAAAAATAAATCAGTCGAGTTTCAATAGCAAGTTCAATATTCAAGATTAAATAATATCGGATTCCAACATAGACACACACACACACACAGACAAAGAAACAAACCCCACACACAAACAAATAAACTCACACACACAAAGAAATATACCCAACACACAAACAAACAAACACACACACACAAGCAAACCCCCTACACACAAATACACACACACACAAACAAGCAAACCCCCTACACACAAATACACACATACACAAACAAACACACACACACACAAAAACCATCAACCCCCCCACACACACAAACAAACACAAACACACACACACACAAACAACCCCAACACACAAAAACCATAACCCCCCCCCCACACACACACAAACAAACCCACCACACACACACACACACACACACACACACACACAAACAACCCAAACACACAAAAACCATCACCCCCCCCCCTCACACATACACATTTCGTAATCTCTGAGTGTTGGTTGTGTGTGATTGCTCCATCCAGCTGGTGTGGTCTTCCTATAGGATACTGGTCTTGTATCTAGTCTCAGCACCGGTACTTTCCTGTTTGTCCTGTCCACCAGAATCACATGGCAAAAACTGGTCTGGTTTGGTCGGTTCATGGGCGAGTGTGTGTGTGTGTGTGTTTGGTGGGTTTGAGGATGTGTGTGTGTGTGTGTGTGAGAGGGGATGTTTGTTGTGGGCTTTTGTGTGTGTGTGTGTGTTTATATGTTGGGTTTGATTATGTTTGGTTGTTGTGTGTGTGTGTATGTATGTGTGTGTATGTGTGTGTTGTGGGCTTTTGTGTGTGTGTGTGTGTGTGTGTTGTGTGTGTGTGTGTGTGTGTGTGTGTGTGTTTATGTGGTTTGTCTCTCTCTAGTTTTCTCCTTATACACACACACACACATACACCGCTAGGCCACACAGCGGGATGCCACGTTACTTTCCCACAAGCACTGCCATTCTGCATATATTAATAATATTTCCGGTGTGTTACGGTGGACAAAACTATACTCAACAACACCGTGATAACTGTCGCCTCATGGAAGTGGTCAGGGAGGTTGGTTACATTTCTTTACTTACAGATATACCGATAAATAAATATAGTAAATAAATATATACCGGTATATATAAGAAAATAGAATATGAAACTATAATAACTTAATAATCAATGTATATACTGAAAGAAATATTTGAGCGCTTGTACACTTGCAATCCAAAATATGTATCCAGGCTTGCTTCGAATAGCCTGATCGAGTAATAAGCGAACTCAAGCAAATATCAAACAGGATAAGCGTTGTAATTGGTTCACTACTATGTCAAATGATTCGAAATATCAACAGGACCTGGATACAAATTTTGGATTGCGAGTGTACAGCTGGCAGCATAAATTCGCGTCCATCTCATGTACTTAATAATGCTAATATAACCAGGTAGTTGCATTCTAAATCAGTTTTTATTCCAACAACATACGTAATTTACCATATGAGAACTGTATCTGTCATCTCTGGATTAAAACTGTATTACAACATTACTATAGCTAATACATACGTAGGTGGAAATGAAGCCAACTTATGCTGCCGACTGTACATACGATTCTAATCAACGTTTGACAATGCAAAAAAAAAAAAAAAAAAAAAAAAACTGCAGTGCTTGTAAATACGATAAGATGAATATAAAGGAAGGAACAAGCACCACCACGTGTAACAACTGCTTTGGGAACCACCTGGTTGAGTCCCAAGGTAGTTAGTGGCCAGCCTCCCAACAACACCCATCATTATCCCTTCAGGTTTGCACAGTCACTATCTATTCACTACCACTGAATACCTCCATAACTGTGTGTGTGCATGTGTGTGTGTGAGGAGAGAACTATCATTATTTCTTATACTTTGTCGTGTGTGTGTGTGTGTGTGTGTGTGTGTGTGTGTGTGTGTGTGTGTGTGTGTGTGTGTGTGTGTGTGTGTGTGTGTGTGTGTGTGTGTGAGGAGAGAACTATCATTATTTCTTATACTTTGTCGTGTGTGTGTGTGTGTGTGTGTGTGTGTGTGTGTGTATGTGTGTGTGTGTGTGTGTGTGTGAGGAGAGAACTATCATTATTTTTTATTTTGTCTTGTGTGTGTGTGTGTGTGTTTGTGAGGAGAGAACTATTTTTTTTTTCGTGTGTGTGTGTGTGTGTGTGTGTGTGTGTGTGTGTGTGTGTGTGTGTGTGTGTGTGTGTGTGTGTGTGTGTGTGTGTGTGTGTGTGTGTGTGTGTGTGTGTGTGTGTGTGTGTGTGTCCAGTTCTCCAAATTTAATCCTAGAGACGAGACAAGTTTAAGTGTCTATAATCTCTATAATTATGATCTTCAGAAATCACCCCTACACAACGGGTGATAAAATGTGTACATATATATACTTTTCTGACCCTCACCTCTTGGGACTGTGTAATGTGGGTACGGTACAGGAGATGAGATGTGATGTGTGTATGGTGTGTGTCAAAGAACCTCAAATACTACAAATACTCGAATACTACAAATACTACAAATACTCAAACTCTACAAATACTACACAGCAAGGGAGTAATACACTTTTGGTATATTGGAGTGCCTTGATTCCTCCAAAGTATGTCAGAAAACACGACCAATGCCAAAATATAATGGTATCCTGTTGCATGGAATAGTTTAGAGGAATCAGTTGCTCCAGATTTACCACCAACTACACTGTACTCTGATAATATATACCCTCGATCTTAACGGGTTCTCTGGCCTGTCAACCAACCATCACCAACCAATAACACGTTAATCCTTTCCCTCGTTAATTTCCCGTTATACCAATGTGTTCTTTTCTTCGCCAGACACATTTTCTTGTACACATACTTGTTCTCAATATTGTGTTTTTCTTATCTAAAATGAATTAATTTGTTGTTAGGTGTGGATAACTTGGACAGCTTCAAACAAGAAACTTTAATTAATATCTATATCTGTCACAGTTATATCACGGCTAGGTGGACAAGTGGCATTCATTTTTATAGACTGAAACAATTATTATGTCATCAACGCACAAGTTATCTCAATTCTTCTTTCTCTGCTGAATTACTATATATTTTATATAAACGAAGGAATGAAGGGAAGAAAGTAAGACGACTGTGTTACGCCTGGAAGACCCTGTAGCTTGAGGAAGAAAAAGGAGATGAAGAGAAGGGACAGCAAGTAAGGACATAGAAAGAAAGGAGGGATACTTGAAGACCCAAATATTTCCACAATTCCCAGGATACAAAATAAAACAAAAATATATATATATAAACAAAAATAACAGAAATTAAATCTGTATGAGCAAGTTACCCAAATATTTACACAATTCCCAGGATACAAAATCGAATATAGATATAAACAAAAATAACTGTAATGAAATCTGTATGAGCAAGTTACCCCACATTTTCAGGTCTGGGGTTGGATTCTCGGGTTGTTGAGACACTTGCTGACGGTGATAATTTATACTTACGACGGTGATGGACGCATGAGGGGCGTCGCCGACATGGTCAAAGCCAGCGATAAGTGGAGTCGCTGATGGGTTACGATGCGTCGATGTTTGAAAGTGTGTGTTGACGTCTAAGATTACTATGCGTCTGTGTTTGGGTTCACCTTTGCGTTACGATACGTCTGAAAGTGTGTGCTGACGTCAAGGGTTGCAAAATGCGTCTGTGTGTTTGGGATCATTTATGCGTTACGATACGTCGATGTCTGAAAGTGTGTGTTGACGTCTAAGATTACTATGCGTCTGTGTTTGGGTAGATCTATGCGTTACGATACGTCGATGTCTGAAGGTGCGTGAGTGTGCCAAGAGTTACGATCCATGTGTGTGTGTGTGTGTGTGTGTGTGTGTGTGTGTGTGTGTGTATTCATTCGGGCTCATCTATGATTTACGATGCTTACCATACGTTCTCACATCATGTCATAATTATACAGTATATGGGTATACACAAAATAACATCCGCGAATTAAACACTCTTGAACGAGGGGCTATATCTATATTTACAACCAGCACTTTTTCAATATATGACTTTTTTTCTTTTATATTTTCCTTTATTCCTTTATATCGTTTATTTTGTTTTTCTTTATTTAATTATTTCATTTACTTGCACTATTTTCCTTTATTTTTTTTATTTCCTTTATTTCCACTCTTTTTCCTTTATCTTTTTATTTCCTCTATTTTTACTTTATTTTTTTACTTCCTTTTTTGTTCCATTTTCCTTTATTTCTTTATTTCCTGAATTTGCTCTCTTTATGTCTTTTATTTCCCTTATTTTTGCTCTATTTTCCTTTATCTGCAAACGGGATTACGAACACATTACATTTTTGTCGCCCGCTCCAGTGAACAAGGCAAAAGTCACGAAGAGAGAGATGATAAAAAAAAAAAACCACGAGACAAGTTTGTTGGTTTGTTTGGCCTTGCAGCACTGACCTCCCCTCACCCCACCAACCCCACACCCTTCATCATCACCTTATAGTCTGTCAGTCATATAGCGGTTGTTTGGTTACTCTGAGATCAACGCTGTAAAAGTTCCAATGCTTGAGAGTACAGTCACGAGTCAAAATAGATATCCAGGTCTGCATGCTTTGAAGAGAAGGAAGGAAACAGTATATGAGACAGGATTAGAGGCGATGTATTTGTTTCACTGCTATGTCAGATGATTCCAAATGTCAACAAGACCTGGATACTCATCATGGTTTGTGACTGACTGTACTTTTTTTACATCAACATAATGGAGAGTAATAGTCTGCGTGTATGAATACCATCACTGTACACACATTCTCATTGCCCCAAACAGGTCGTACGAACATCGAAAGTTTATCACCATCGCCAGTAAATACATCAGCAAAATTGACATCACTGCTTGTTCTCACACAATCTCCTACACTAACACTAACACCGCTAACACCAGTAACACCGGTAAAACTGACATCACTGCACTAACACAAACACGAGCTAAAATGACATCACTGCACAAAAACTAACTAACACTAACACCAGCAAAATTGACATCACTGCACTAACACTAACAACAGCTAAATTGACATCACTGCACAAACACTAACTACCACTAACACCAGCAAACTTGACATCACTGCACTAACACTAACATTAACACCAACCAAAATTAACATCATTCCAGGTTCCCACGCAATCACCTACACAAAACATCCACGATCAAATCATCCGGAGTGTCACGTAACCTCAGTTCACTTGATCCACCCACAATAAACTGCTCTTCTTTCACGTGGTCAAGAGGAATGATGAAGGTATTTACTAACTATCATCTGTAGAACATAATAATTATATATATGACTAGAATACCGACTGAGCTTACTATTCTGTCTTATTTTTCTAGCACGTACAAACTCTTAGTAGGAGCAACACTAAAACGGTTCAGTACACAAAATATACCGGTATATTAGCCTATATTTATTATTATTACCGGCACTATTATTATTATTATTTTTATTATTATTATTATTATTATTATTATTATTATTATTATTATTATAGGCACCACAAGATATGGGTAATATGTTACAAGACGAATGATTAAAGCACTTTCATATGAGCATTAGTAAAACAATAACATGGCACAGGAATCATTGTCAGTAATGAATACTAATGATGCAATGAACACTTTAACGTTTCTCTGTTATCCGATGACGTATATATACTACAACGGTTCTCTGTTATCCGACGACGTAAATATTGTCAAACGTTTCTCTATTATCCGACGACGTAAATATTGTCAAACGTTTCTCTGTTATCCAAGGGGGTTAAATACACTAAAATGTTTCTCTGTTATCCGAGGACATATATATATAAAGTAAAACGTTTCTCTGTTATCCGAAGGTATGAATACAGGCTGTGGTTGGTGAGGGAAGGAGGGAGGTGTTGGGGCGAGAGTCCAGCCAGCACCACAGAGGAAGAAGCACTGGAGGAGGGAGAGAGGGAGGGGAGAGTGAGGTGAAGGAGGACTGGAAGGAGAGATAGCGAGTTGTGGAGGGAGAGGGAGGAAGGGAGGAGAGGAGTGGAGAGGGGTGGTGAGGGGAGGGATGGTGGGTGGGAGGGAGGGGGGAGAGCTGTTGGGAGGAGTGGAGGGAGAGGGAAGGAGGGGAAAAGGACTAGAGGGAGGGCTGGTGGAAGGGAGAGAGAGCTGGTGAGTAGGGAGGGAGGGAGAGAGGGCTGGTGAGAGGAAGGGAGGGAGAGAGGGCTGGTGAGAGGGAGGGAGGGAGGGAGAGAGGGCTGGTGAGAGGGAGGGAGGGAGGGAGAGAGGGCTGGTGAGAAGGAGGGAGGGAGAGAGGGCTGGTGAGAGGGAGAGAGGAAGGGAGGGAGGACTTGAGGGAGGGTTGGTATGATGGCTAGTGAGAGGGAGAGAGGGAGAGAGGGCTGGTGGGAGGACTAGTGAGAGAGGGCTGGTGGGAGGACTAGTGAGAGATGGATGGAGGGAGGGAGAGGAAGGGAGGAACATGTGACTGTGAGGGAGACAACCTGAGCAGCTCTCCAGGTGTGTGTGTGTGTGTGTGTGTGTGTCAGCGCGTGCCATTGGTTGCTAGACACCTGTATTTTTGACACACTGAGCTACGCGTATATCCCAAGACCAATAGACTATAGAAACAAAACAAAAATAAAACTCTATAATATTAAATAATTCCTAAAATAACAACAATATGAATGACATCAGTAAAAATTTTAGTAGTAGCAGTACCAATACAAACTCAAGGTAATTTAATAATGACACTTGACAGCTACATTAATAACTGGAATGGAGGTGCAAGTCACAATCTTGTGTATGAAGAATAGGATGGAAAGCCCTCAGTAACACAAAACAAGGTTGTATTATAGTATTGTATTGGTTTACAGTAGTATTCTATTGTTCTATTGGTCTACATTAGTATTCTATTGGTCTAGTATTTTGTTGGTCTTGGTCATCAGTATCACCATTAAGAAAAAATCCAATCTCTTAAACTTGGGAGATTGGGAAGGGATTTTTTTTTTTTTTTTTTTTTTTTTTTTCTGTTGTGATAGTCATGTGTTAGTCCAAGTAAGAAGTCTGCTTTTACGTGTAGTTTCAGAGGGAAGTACAGTGTTGGTAAATCAAGAGCAACTGACTCCTCCAAACTATTCCAAGCAACAGCAGACCACCATTATATAATTTTGTTCATCTGGTCCTGTTTCCTGCATGGCATATACTTTGAAGGAATCAAGGCGCTCTAGTGTATGTACCAAAAAAATGTATTATCCCCATGATTCAGTGTATACATTTTTGGTCGTCTTTACATGCAGCTTCCATCCTCCGGGGAAATAAAAAAAAAATCATCTGACCACAGCCAAAGATAGGGAAATAAAAAATCATCTGACCACAGCCAAAGATAAATGTAAATGAAGACAGCCAGCCGTTATATATACAGTAGAGCGAGCCGAGGCATCACACAACAGCAAAACACCTGCTTCTCTTCGTATCGTTCCCAGCCGAGTGCTCCCGAGTCTAGGCACATAATATTTCCACTCTCCTGTCGTCTCTCACAGGAAGAAGCGCGAGGAAGCCGTTTTAATGAAGCCTCTCACTCCACCATCATGTACAGTTGGCCTCACATATAAACCTGGTGCGTGGGTTTCTTTGTGTGTGTGAGAGTGATGCATTTTGTGTGTGTGTGTGTGTGTGTGTGTGTGTGTGTGTATGTGGTAACTACGTGATTGTATCTTTACACTAGACGAGATGTGATGATGAATGAC
>JAWQEG010001930.1:82500-99984 GCA_033782935.1 Petrolisthes cinctipes
GCCAACCATTTTTTTTTTCTTAGACTGTATACATATTGACAGCAGAGTGTAAGCAAGTGTATAATACCGTATAATTATATATACAAGCAGCCTGACACACACACACACCAACTATACTCATATACCTCACTCCTGCCATTGACCCGTATGAGACTTCCTTCTTCCCTCCCTCCGTTACAGACTTCCTGCCTCTTCCTTCTTCTTCCACTCGCTTCACAAACGCATATATACATACCCACACCTATACCTACCTACCTGCATACGTATATACATAATTATATGCATGCAAAATACACATATAAACATGATGGTATACATACAAACAGAAAAACACAATAATATGAGGAAAAACGAAAGGATTATATTATTTATGTATACAGTACATGTATACACGCACACTAGCACATACAATACTTACACACACAGGCAAATACGTATAAAACACACACACACACACACACAAGCAAATACGTATAAAACACAGATACACACACACACATGCAGGGACATTCAGAAACCCATAGCTCCTACACAAATTACAAAACACACACACAAACACACACACACACACACATACACAGGGACATTTACAAACCCATAGCACACACACACACACACACACACACACACACACACACACACACACACACACACACACACACACACATACACAGGGACATTCACAAACCCATATCCCACACACACACACACACACACACACTAACACACAGTTGTATTAATCAAACACTAGTCCTTATGGTAAGCAACAACGGTGGCTATACGTAGAGGACAAAATTAGTGCATTTGTCGCGGCTTCTAGCCGCTTAAATTGTATTTATTGGTTTGTGAAACCAGTACAGCTGGTTGCTATAGAATATGCCCCTTCACAAGCCCAGGCCCCGTGTAGGCATAATCTGGGTTGGAAGGGTCAATTCCGTGACGTTCATCAGAAGTAAATAAAAATTCAAATCTGGCGCTGTACTGATAGTGGAGCCACCTGGAGGTGGTGAGGTGAGGTATTAAGCCCCTCCTCCGCTGAATACCGCTCGTCCACTCAAATGAGAAAGAAGTGAGTGTCTGCCGCATCGGGAGGTGGGTGGGACAGTAAAAGCTGTACTGGTTTCACAAACCAATAAATACAATTTAAGCGGCTAGAAGCCGCGACAAATGCACTATTATTGGTATAGTGAAACCAGTACAGCTGGTTGCTAAGCATGCGATGCGGTAGGTGGGAGGTGAGGTGGAGGCAATCACGTGCTAGTTAAGAGTGGTTGAGAGCGGAGGGCAGGAAAGGTAACCGAGCCCGGTGAGGCAGCAGCTAACGCCCCTCCCGACACTGGCTAGGTGAAAAGCCGTGGTGGGGGAGAAGTAGCGTATACCATAAAACCGTAGACCATTCTGTTATAGACCAGAATTGTTACACATAAAGTCTTTATAGGTAGACTCAAGGGTTCGGGTCTAGGAGAGGAGGGGGGAGGTTCCCATGGATACTCCCCCCCCCCCCTTTCCTTCCCCCCCCATCCCCCCCCCCCCCCCCCTTATTCAAGTCTTCTGAGTTAGGGCTATGGCCCTCGCTCAGGTAATGTAATCCCGAGGGGATGAAGGAGGACACTAGGATCCAGATATCCTGTGTAATAATATCTCCTGTCACTCATCTTAGTTAATAATTGTTTGGAAAATGAATACACAAGAATTCCGTAACAATGTAATTTATTATATATTCTCTTTCACCATATGTACACGTGAAGAATGGGGATGAGTATGAAGCTGTACAAGATGTGGATGAGGTCTGGGATGATGTGACGGGACTTAAATCACCCGACCTTTTCTCTTCGGGCGGCCCCTCCCCCCCATGTGTCTCCCGCGGGGACCCTGGGGAATAGGAGGTGGAGTACCCATAGCCACACAGGGGGTAGGGGAGAGCGAGTGGAACAGGTACCTCGTCCTGAAGGAAGAAGTGGACGCCCAGCCCCCTAAATCCCTGACCCTCTCCACCGAGTGAGTCCTGAGGAAGGCGAGGGAGGCGGCCACGCCCCTAACGCTGTGAGCCCTCGGGGCGTGTCCGGGATCCCCGTTCTCTATCACTCGGCAGAGAAGGCGAGCGATTGACCTAGGGAAGAGAGGGTTACCGGACCTAGAGTTGTAGAAGAGGTGGTCCGGAGAAGCCCCTCTCGTCGCCTCCACGTATGCAACAAAGGCGTGGACTGGGCAGAGGGGGTGGAAATTTCCATCCCTCAGGAACGAGGGTACTGCGAGAGGGCCAATTCTGTCGTCAGCCTGCTCGTTCTTAGCTAGAAAAGCAGGGGAGGGGGAAATGGTTAAGAAAGTAAGGTTAGGGGTTACTGAAGAAAAGGCTGTGTGACGGGTCAGGGCTGCCAACTGAGAAGCCCTGTAACCTGTAGCTAAGGCGAGCAGGAAGAGAGCTTTCTGGAGGAGGTGACAAACCTCCAGAGGGACCCCCTCGAAGGTCAGGTAGGAAAGGACACGATGAAGGGACCAGGAGGGTGCCTGGGACCGGTGAGGTGCGGTCCCCGCCCGAATCCCCATCCTCAGGAGAGAGAGAGGCCTCTCCGAAACCTTAATGTTAAAACCCAGGAGGAGGGGATCAGACAGGGCTGCGTGATGCGCAAGCACCGTCGCCGGGGCCCTGTTGGTGGAATCGGCGAGCCACGTGAGGAATTCCAGGACTGTGTCCTCCGAGATGACCCTGGAGGGGTGTCTTCGCAAGAAGTCCTGGAATCTTTTCCAGCACGATTCGTATTGTCGCCCCGAAGACTGACGATGAGCCCTCAACATCTTGTCCACTGTCTCCTTAGTGAACCTTTTGCTGAGGACTCCCCGTAGAAACTCCAAGCGTGTAGTTTCAGTGACGCTTGGAGTGGTGCAGACAGGGTGCTGGAGAGGCACGCCGATCCCAACTGAAGGGGGTGCGGGCACCACCGGGACAACTCTCCGAACCACGGCTGTGCTGGCCAGCGGGGGGCTATGAGGAGAACCCTCCCCCTGAAAGTGCGCAGCTTGAGGATCGCCTTCAGGAGGACTGAAGTGGCTGGGGGTGGGAAGAGGTAGAGATGACCCCACCTGTTCCAGTCCTCCGTGAAGGCGTCCGGGCCTCCCGCCTCTGTTCTGGATGAGAAAGTCAGGAACAGAGGGAGTAGGGCCGTGGATGGGGAGGCGAATAGGTCCACCTCCGGTGTCCCGTAGCGAAGGCAGAGAGACTCGAACACAAGGGGACGCAGTTGCCACTCGACTGACGTCCCCCTGAACCTGGATAGGGCGTCCGCCCAATCGTTCTCCCGCCCTGGCACGTAGCGGGCCGAGAGGTGAATGTCCCTCTTGGCCGCTATTGCGAAAATCTGTTCTGACAGGGACAGGAGAATTTCCGACCGTACGGTGCCCTGTTTCTGTAGGCACTGCACGGCCGCAACGTTGTCCATATCGAAGCGGACGCCTATCCTGGCAAACTGAGGGTGTCTGTTGAGCCATTCCTTCGCTACCATCAACTCCCGGGCGTTGATGTGCAGTAGCCTTTCCCCTTCCTTCCATCCCCCGCACCGTTGATGTCCCAGGCAAGACTGGTATCCCCAGCCTACGTCCGATGCGTCTGTCGCCACCGTAATCCCCGGGGGAGGGAACACCCAGGGGACCCGCTGACGCAGGGCACCGGGACGTAGCCAGGGGCGAAGGAGGCGGTGGAGAGAGGGGGACACTTGCCTGGGAAGGTCCCTGTGTGTGGGGGACAGGTGGAGGTTTACCTCCCGCGTCAGCCTCCTGTGTTTCAGTCGTCCCAGGGGCATTGCAGGGGCCGCGAAATTTAGGGACCCGAGCAATGATTCCCACTGGCGGCGAGAGAAAGTACGGGAAAAATGCGCCCGGCGGACGTGGCGGAGGGTCCGGCGGGCGTTGTCTGGAGCGAGAGAGAGGGTGGCCGAAAGAGAGTCCCACTCTATTCCTAGCCAACACAGCTTGCGAGTGGGGGTGAGAGAGGACTTGGGGATGTTCAACAGAAACCCCATTTCCTCTAGCACTCCCCTCGCTACCCGGACGTTGTTTGCTACCTGCTCCTTGGAAGGGGCGTGAAGCAACCAATCGTCCAGGTACATGAGGGTGGGGACACCCGCCTCTGCCAGACGGGATGCCACCACCCTCACGAGTTTTGTGAAGACTCGCGGAGCTAGAGAAAGACCGAAAGGGAGCCTGGTAAACTGGAACGTCTCGGTCCCCACCTGGAAGGCCAGAAAGCGGCGAAACCTGGGGTGGATCGGGACGTGCCAGTAAGCATCCTTGAGATCCAGGGATGCTAACCAGTCTCCCTTCCTCAGAACTGTGCGGACCTGAGCAACCGAAACCATCCTGAAATGTAAAGTTTTCACGAATTTGTTTAGCTTGCTCAGGTCCATCACCAATCTCGTTTTTCCCTGATCCTTTTTGGGGACCGTGAATAAACGAGAAAGAAAGACCCTTCCCGTCGCCCGCTCCACTACCCCTTTTTCCCGCATTTCCCGCACATGCGGGACGACCGAAAGTGACACTTTGGTTGAGGCAGGAGGTAGACGTAGTGGCTGTAACGGGAGAAGACAGGTGTCAGTGAGAGTACCGTTAATCCTAATCCCCCGGGGCCCGAGGGACCCGGGGTGGTTGGGGGGAGAATGACAGGAGAGGCAGAGATTTTGACCGCAAGGGAAAATCTGATTTTGACCTAACGGTAGCCCAAGGACGGGATTAGGCATAATTCATATGTCAGACAGTAAGGATGACAGTTACTCACCGGAACAGTAATCCAGGGCCATGACAGGCCCTGGCGAATTATCCTTGCTGCCCAGCCGTGGGTGGGCCAGGCTGCTGACCACCCTGTGAGGCAGCCCAGAGTGGGACCCTCAAGTGGCGCGGTCCTTCTGGGAGGGGTGGTTGAAGGACTTGGGCTTCGCGAAGGGCTTGGCGACCTGTCCCCTTCCTCGAAAAGGCTGCTGGCCCCTCTGGGAGGGCCTGTTGTGTGCTCTCGGGGGAGTGGGATAGGAGGGCCTCGGTAGCCTGGAGGGCTGGGAGGGCCTCCGGGGCTGGTAGGCTGGTCTGGCTGGCTGTGGGGCACGTGGCCTACGGACAAACAGAACGATTAGGACCCAAAATAGACCCGAAAAATCCTTTCAATTCACCCCGTGACAACTCGGGTAAGACGAACACGAGAGGTACTTACTTGGAGGTGGAAGGTTTTGGTAAATTAATTACCGTTGGGAGGGAGGCGAAGATCGTGTCTGTCGCCGGTTGGTCAAAGAGGGCGGGGGACAAGGGGACAGCTCGTACCACTCCCCTCTGTGCCATTTCTGGCGCAGATTTAGCTGCCGCTTGGCGGGCTGCCAGTCTCGCCTCGGCGAACGCCTTCGCCTCCTCCCGCATGAAGTGGGTAGCCATTGCCGCCACGCCCTCCATCACGGTGGCCATGGAAGAGAGGGTGTCACTGTAAGGGGTAAACAAAGAAAGAACGCGAGCGAACCCGGGGATAAGTACCCGGGAGTAACAGGGAGACCCTTCACCCCAGCATCCCTACAAACATGATACACGAGAAAGGTACTCACGCTAGCTGTACACCCGACATCTCGTGGTAGGAGTTTGTTAGGGCGTTGAGGCAGTCCCTAATCAAAGAGGCGGCTGCTCCCGTGGAGATGGTGTGGGCCAGCTCCAGACGGGTAGCAGACTCCGCCTGCCTCAATTTACCATCGGGCTCCTTCAGCTGATAGGGGACCGGGGGGCTCCTTCTCCGTCTTCCACAGGCACTCCCTCAAGCCCGGGGGAGCCCGGGAATGAGGGAGGATGACGGGGGAAAGACGGAGGAGGGGGGCTTCCTGGGCGCGTTGTTCCTCTGGTGGTCCAGGGACTTAAGGAGAAGGGGCTGGAATATCCAGGTCCCCTTCACCCTTATGCCCCCGGGAAGTACGCGTCCGGGGAAAGGAGGAGAGCCGTGTTACCGTGTGAGCGGTCAATCCTCCAAGCCCCGGACAAGTGTAGCTGGCTGTACTCCACCAGGAAAACCCATCGCGTCCAGGGTAGCCGCAGAGGACACCCTAGCTGAAGTGGGTAAGGGCGCTGAGAATAGGACGGACCTTGTAGAAGGGAATAGCCTCGCCCTTCTCATCCGCCCCCCACTTCACCACGACGTCATCCCTCCGTATCCACACGTCTGGTTGAGCTGTGTCCGGAGACCAGGCCACCAGTCTGCCCTCCTCCGAAGAGTGGGTCCAAGCAGGAGGAAGGAGAGACCAAGAGTAGGGAAGGTATCCGTCTCCTGAAGGAGGGGGTGACGGGGACGGGGGTGCGGAGGTAACCAACTCCTCAGCTACGTCCCCCGACGGAGACTCGAGCCCTGGGGAAACGGGAGGCACGAAAAGGACTCCCACATCCCCGGGAGGACTCGAGCCCTCGACGGGAGCAGCAGCGGGAGGCGGGGGAACAGGAGCGGGTTCCGTAGCGACAGCCTGAGGTTGCGCGACGGAAGCCCCAGGAAAAGCGTGAGGAATAAGGGTGTGGAAGATTTTAACTATCTTCCTCGACGAGGGGCTGTCCCCCCCCCGCTTACCCCTGCGGGAATTGCGGGCGGGCGAAGGAGAGCTCCCCGACGACGAAGAAGAGGAAGAGGACGACGAAGACGAGGAGGAAGGAGAACGGCGACGAGCACGGGACTTCCTGGAGTGGCGGGACCTTTTAGCCGAACGCTTGCGTCCTCTAGAGAGGCCTGAGGAGCCAGCTCTAGCAGGAGGCGAAGCTGGGGGTTCCCTGCTGGGCCCTTGTACCGGTGAGGCAGTCGGGGGAACCAGCGCGACAGACTCGCTCGCTTCCCGGGGGGATAAGCCCCGAGAAGGAGTCGTAGTACCGTCTAGGGAAGCAGGCTCAATCTCTCGGGCCTCAGGAGGTTCTAGCCCCTGAGACTCCGAGAGACAGGAAGAAGGGTAACGGGTCCTGAATAAACCCAGGTCCGCTCCCAAAATCGGGTCCACCCACGCCAAAGAAGAACCGTCTCGTTTGTGGGCCATTCTCCTAGCCCTCGTCCACGCCATACGAAGAGAAGCAAGGGCAGGGAGTTTGGAGCGGGCAGAAGGGGAGGTAACCCGACACAACTCAGCCCAGGGGCGGCACACACCACACGCCAAAGGGTCGTAACCCAAGGGAGTGAAGCAGGGTGCGTGAGGAGAACAGTGCAGGTGTCCGTCAGGCGAGACCCGCACGGTACATCCTGAGGCAGCACAAAGGGCACGAGTAGGCTGGGGGAGAAAAGAATACACAAACATGGGTTAACACGTGCAAACACTGGAACACAAACCCATCCTCCCCGAAGGAAAGAAGCGCGGGACACGCCCGCTGAACCTGGGGACCAGAACACAATCCCCCACACTCGCGCAGCCGCCCAGGGAAAAAAACCCCGTAAAACCAAAATCGTCCGCCACATGGAGCGGGTAAAAAAGGAGGCCCCCCCGGACCGAAGAACCAGAAGGAGGGGTAGGAGGGGACCCGATAGCCTGAGAAGAAACACTCCAGGCTGAAATTGGAAAAAACCCCAAAATAAAATAAAAAACCCCCGCTCGGGAGAGGAAGGGAGAACCAGGGCACAATTCTCCCTCCCCCTTACCGAGAGGGGACACATAATAATCGGGGGAGGTAAGAGGAAGGTCTGCAAAGACCCCATGTGGTCACCACGTGGAGTGGGGAAGTCCCACGTGGAACCCACTAATCTCGCTAAAAACCCCAGAAAACCCCGATAAAATACACATGAAGAATGTACTAGTGGCAGGAGGGACAGTGAAATAGGGGACAGACGGAGAAAAACTCCGAAAACAGGGGCTGAAAAGCCCCCTTCGCTTAAGGAAAGAACTAAGTCCTAACGAAGAAAAAAACCCCATAAACACATAAAAACCCTCCTAGAAAACACACAATATACATCTGCAAAGCAGGCCAGCCACTAGAACACAAAAGAAAAATTAGCAGGAACACGCGACACAATACCATAGCGTAGCAGCGAGGAGCGTAGATGTTGACAGGCGTGTGTTCCGCGACAGAGTGGACGAGCGGTATTCAGCGGAGGAGGGGCTTAATACCTCACCTCACCACCTCCAGGTGGCTCCACTATCAGTACAGCGCCAGATTTGAATTTTTATTTACTTCTGATGAACGTCACGGAATTGACCCTTCCAACCCAGATTATGCCTACACGGGGCCTGGGCTTGTGAAGGGGCATATTCTATAGCAACCAGCTGTACTGGTTTCACTATACCAATAAAATCAGGTGTGGTGGATAGGGTATAAAGACTGAGTGAGTACATGAGCAGGCTTACTAAATTATGGGGGAAGTTTTGTGTTAGTATATTTGGAGCAACCATTATTTTTGTTTACTTTTGTTAACTGCTTCCTGGCATATTTTGGAGGAATCAAATTGCTCTAATGTACCAAAAGTATACTGTCCCCTTAAAGGTCAACCTGGGTGAGCTTCAGACCAATATTATTCAACACAGCATTCTTATGAAATTACTAGTTTGCGAAGTAAAGGGTAGGAATCAAATTGCTCTAATGTACCAAAAGTATACTGTCCCCTTAAAGGTCAACCTGGGTGAGCTTCAGACCAATATTATTCAACACAGCATTCTTATGAAATTACTAGTTTGCGAAGTAAAGGGTAGGTATTTTTCTTCGACTCATTTATAAGCAGCTCCTCAACTTATCTGCATAAATCCAATCGAGGTTACTAGAAGAGGAAAACTTACAAGAAGATCAGTCAGGTCACCTCTGTATGTGTAGATATTATTATTCACGACAGTAAGCAGGGAAATAACACTTAATGGAATTTAGACTGCTTTTTATAAGGTGTACGAGCGACAGTATGTAATATTATGGTTGATTGAAAATGCTGGATGTATGTATTGTATTGGATGTGGTCTGGTGGCAGGAGCATGATGACTAGCCTATGGGAGTAGTAGTGGTGGAGGTGGTGAAGGAGGAATACGGAAATGCCAACAACACAAAAGACAGGAGTTTCAGTCAGCCAGCCGCCAGTACAGTTACCCACAGAACAACACAAAAGGAATCCGACTGTGTGTGTGTGTGTGTGTGTGTGTGTGTGTGTATGTGTATGTGTATGTGTGTGTGTGTGTGTGTGTGTGTGTGTGTGTGTGTGTGTGTATGTGTGTGTGTGTGTGTGTGTGTGTGTGTGTGTGTGTGTGTGTGTGTGTGTGTGTGTGTATGTGTATGTGTGTGTGTGTGTGTGTGTGTGTGTGTGTGTGTGTGTGTGTGTGTGTGTGTGTTCACGACGCCATAAATGGGTTCTGATTCCACTGATTACCACCAGACACGTTTACTCGTTACGGTAAGAACAATGTCCCGGGGAACGTGATAGACAACTGTAACTCTCACCCAATATACTTGTATGTATGTATGTATAAGACCAGCTGTATATCAGTAAAATGTGAACTGAATATAATGGATGGTATCGATACACTGAATATACAGTAATCTCACCCAATATATTTACCTCTATGTATATATGACCCGTTGTATGTCAGTAAATCGAGTACTGAATACACTGCATGGTACCGATACACTGAATTTACTGTACAATACGTAATTTGGCTACTTAAACCTCTCCCAAACAGGATATGGAACACCACTACATAAAAAGATGTCTGTATTGACGACGATTCACTACTGCTTTTTCAGATTGCCCATAAAGAAAGGCTCCTCTTCATACGGTGTTGTTCCTTATCCATTCCATCAATTTAAGGCACATATTACTCGTTCTCTCATACTGCTATATACAGTAACATGTAAGGAAGTGGCTCTTCTTATTCCTGGGAGGATATAATACCTCCACTGCTATGTATGTCTGTCAGGGTGGTTCCACTTAACAAAATGTCTGGCATAGTTCATTCTATAATCATAATTCTATAATTCGGTATTTCGCTAGTTGGATCTAGACCCAAAATATAACAACCAATTGCTGTCGCTTGTTAAGTAAGTCACCAGTTACATTCCGGCAGACGGTCAATTTCACATTTTACAAGACTACTACTAAACTTTAATATGGGTTACAAATGGTATCTCGTTCGTTATATCTCAGGGGTCTTGGCTGCCTCTCTATAAGTGAACAGAAAACAAGAACAGATTGAACTTAACATTTTCACAATTTTGTATGGACTTGCAATGATTAAAAAAAATGCAATCTACTGAGAACATGTAAAAAAATGTCAGGTATAAGATCACTTAGTAGAATACGAACGCATTTTTGTCACTTAAAAATACACACACACACACACACACACACACACACACACACACACACACACACACTGCACGTAGAGATCACGACAAAGGATTGAAAAGTGAAAGTGGTTGGTCACAGACAAGCTCTTTAACGAAGGGAGGGGAGGGGTGGGGCAGGGAGGGGCTGAGTGGGGTGTACTGTAAGGGTGGGGCGGGGTGGGGCGGGGTACAGGGCAAGGAATGGGCGTGAGTAAAGTGGTAGTGGTGGGGGGGGGGGGAAGCTGTTGTTATCATTCTATTGTTGTTATTGTTATTAGTGATAGTGGTGCAAATTATTATAGCATTTTTTAAATAGTTGTTATAATGATAGTGATACTGATAATGATGATGATAAGGAGGAAGGGGGGAGTGGATTGCATTCTCTTCTTGGTACAGTCATGGTCAATAGTCGTGCAACACCTTCCAATGAGATGGTTTCGAAAACTGATCCGAAACTATAGTTGTTGGTCTCTGCAATATTGATTCATAAGTTTCAATCAAATGGCTCGCTTTTATTCACCAGGTTGCAGGACTTTTGACCATGACTGTACATTGGAGGGCTACTGATAGGGTGGGAAGTGGAGTCGGGGAAGTTGGTGGTCAAAATTGGATGGGGCATGATGATGGGGTGGGGGTGGGGGGTGGAGGGGGAGGAGGGGCAGAGTTGGGTTCAAAATTGGATGGGGCATGATGATGGGGTGGGGGGTGGAGGGGGTGGAGGGGCAGAGTTGGGTTCAAAATTGGATGGGGCATGATGATGGGGTGGGGAGTGGGGGGTGGAGTTGGGTTCAAAATTTGAATGGGGCACGATGATGGGGTAGGGGAGGAGGGGCAGAGTTGGGTTCAAAATTGGATGGGGCATGATGGGATAGGGGGTGGGGGGTGGAGGGGGAGGAGGGGCAGAGTTGGGTCCAAATTGGGTGTGGTGCAGGCTTGGTCTCGGAGTTAATAGGGTCCAAGGGCAAAGAGAGGGAAAGGTCACATACTGTACACACGAGTAGCGTAAAGGGCGTTAGGTTCCAGAAAAAGTGTCCCACACCTTGTAAAACATATCAATCATACTTATCCTGAAAGTGAAAACAAATAAAAATGTCATCAATAACTTTTTTTATACACCATATTTTGACTTTTGCATTTTATTTTTACACCAAATGATATCATGTCAAAATATATTACGTCGATATCTTTTGTAATTTCTTTAACGTCAAAGTTTTTTTTTTTTCTTTTTTTTTTTTTTTACTGGGACGCACATTTGACGTAACAGAGGTACCGTAACAGTAATTCATTTAACCTATAAACATATTGTGTCTCATATGATTATTATTTGGGTTATCTCCAATTCGTTTTACATGTAAGAGGAAATGCCTTGTGGGTCAGGAGTTCCGTGTACAGGCACCAACAACAAAAGCTCTGTCGTCTTCGTTAAGGTGGTAGGCTAATTCTTTTTTGGTACATTTGAGTGCCTTGATTCCTCCTAAGTATGCTAGGAAACAGCACCAAAAAGGCAAAAATAATGATGTTCGGTTGCTTGGAATTGTTTACAGGATTCAGTTGCTCCAGATTTACCAACACAAAACTTCCCCCTTAACACGTCCTGAACAACATAGCTCAGTAAACCTCAGAGGCTCTTGATCTGAAGCACAGGAGATGTTGATAAATTTGCCAGCTGGGTATTGTAATTTTAGTAAATGTGCTTGTTCGATTAATTTTCTTAACTTTATCCTTCAAGAAAAGTTCTCGGTGAAGCGAAAGCCGTTTTGTTGTCGATTTTACCTTTTATTTATATTAATTAAAAGGTGAAAAAAGAAAACCATCTTCCTGGTAACAAACAATCTTTCCATCATCCTGTCCATTTTTATTTACATTCCTCACTTCCTCTTCATCCGTGT
Organism: Petrolisthes cinctipes; assembly: GCA_033782935.1. Taxonomy (NCBI): domain Eukaryota; kingdom Metazoa; phylum Arthropoda; class Malacostraca; order Decapoda; family Porcellanidae; genus Petrolisthes; species Petrolisthes cinctipes. The sequence goes on from JAWQEG010001930.1 coordinate 94,668, forward strand.
GTCTCTTCAATGACCTAGAAAAGAACAACTCTCTATCACATCTGTCTACTCTTCTACCTACAGTAAACAGGATTCTTTTATCTCCATTTATCTCCATCTATTCTGTTCGTCTGGGGAAAACACCGCGTTTACTGACTATTCTGGCTGAGAACAAAACACCAAACAATTTGAAACATTGTATATAGAAGCCTTCACTCACATATTTCTCCGATAATATATTTAATAACATTTTACTCCTGGTATACAGCGAAATAAATACCGTATACTCCCTTTAGTTGAAAATTGCAAAAAGGAGTACAGGAGTAAGATTACGGAGTGAGGCTATGAAAAACACTGCCAAATTCCACATGAAATAATAATGTTAAAATATCTGCTTGCATAGACGTTGGTATTCCCTCCTGTTCCGACTAGCCTTCTTTATTCCTCCTTCGTGTTTGATGTCACTTTCTCCCTTGTAATACAGTCTGCGTTTGTTTGTTTTTGAGAAACTTGACCATAAGACATCCCTCTCATCTCTCTTCTCACCTTTATTTCTTCTCTCTCTCTCTCTCTCTCTCTCTCTCTCTCTCTCTCTCTCTCTCTCTCTCTCTCTCTTACCCACATTTTCCCTCTGCCCTTCCATTTTCTCTCCCTTTTTCTCTCTCTCTTTTTCTCACATTGCTTTATACCATGCGAGAAAATGTTTAGAGACCGTGGACGTGTGTTTAAAACCTGACTAAGAAGCACCCCGGTACTGTAAAAGAAGGGGGTCGATCACCTAGCTTACCCTCTGACCTCTCACGATACAGAGTGGACAGAAAACATTCCAAGTCGTGACTGAGGTACCCGCCTATTATTAAAGCACTGCTGCAGGGAAGGTCTCGATGGCTGGGAGCTCCACTTTCCCTCTAAAGACGCGTATAATGGTAAACGTTACACCAAGGCCCAGGTGTAACGCCTCCTCACGTGTGACCATTTACACACACACACACACACACACACACACACACACACAATGGGGAAACACATTCGCCCAAAATACAATTCAGTTCCTGGTGACCAAAATCGCACAGTAACTTCCACATCACATTCCTGGCAACGAACCAGAAATAACATTAAGCTACACAGGTCGACCACCTCCCCAACCTCCGGCATCCAATGAAGGGGTCAAGAGGAAATACCACTGACGCACGTAGAAGGAAGACTCCAACTCACTTTTCGTTTGCTTGGTCATTTTCCTGAGTCCTACCAACTCATCTCATGGAACAGAAGCACACGGAATGTATAGAGTGTCTATATATTATCTGAACAACATTGCCTGTTCATTGAAGGGGATCTGCTCTGATAATTTTGGACACCAAGTATTTATTCAGCATGCACAGGGTGTGGGTTCGAGTCTATGTGTTGTCGGTGGCGTTTCCTCTCAAATGATGTTCAGCGGATGGTAATGTTGACATAAATATTATAACCTTACATCCTACAGAGGTCTTGAAATACAGAGAAATGATTGGATCTGTGATTAATTTACTTTCAAGTGCATGGAGCAATTGAAACACACACACACACACACACACACACACACACACACACACACACACACACACACACACACACACACACACACACACACACACACACACACACACACACACACACGATATATATATAAAGCAGTGGAATGTAATACCACTCCTCCGTCCCCCCTACATACTATACATAGATGACAAGCCGCATACCACTAATGACAATACAGTAGGTTCCTGGAGCTGCAGTAGAGGGAGGCCCTTAACACTGACTGGCTGACTGGCAGAACTGAAAGCCTCTACTCAGTTAGACCATCTCTCTTCCCCTCCATGATATCCAGTTTTTCAACCCCAATTCACCCAGGCATCTCTAACCAAACGGCCTTTGACTATGTTCACTTTTCACTTTCCTCTGTTTGTTGTAACCTTTCACTAACCTTCCAGAGCCCCAATGTGCTTTGTCCATGCATGCATTATGAAACAACTTGATAAGAAGGAAATAGTTTATGTTGTTCCATACTGAAAAGAGTTGAGTTGGGTGCAGGTGAGGCATGATGATGTGACGAGAGGAAGGTGAGGAAATACCCGGGAAAACTGCAACTATAGGAAGATTATGTACAGTCCGAGCGACACTAAACCTTCCGTCGCCTAATCTATTTGATACAATACACTGAGACCTACAGCGTTGTGAGTGAGGGTCGTTGCTCCTTTTGTATGACTATAAGCCCTCACGTTTATCTAGAACACATGTGAGGACATTTTTATCTGTTCACTACACATACAGTCTAATTCTCTGAGCTCAATTTCAGGAAGGAATCGAAGCATGGCAGTTGTTTGGTCTGAGTGTGCACATTGGCTGGAGGTTTCTGCAGTAACGTCGAAAAAAACAAAAAAAAAGTGGTGAGTTACTAAGAAGGGTACTAGAAGGCGTTGGTATTTGGAGGATGTAGACACTGGGAAAGAGCAAATATTGGCCAAAGAGCGGTACTGGTCCACCCAAAAAAGGGAAGGCGTGGCCCGGAATCAGTCGCCAATTTAAATCTCTTTGTTTTTGTCGTGTCTCTTCCTGCGTTAAAAAGCTTATTAATGTATACCGTACATAATATTATGTGTGGATAAAAACTGCTCTTAGATCCATCAACAAGATTTTTTTATGTCTCTCAAATTTTACTCTATAAACTGGTGTAATGTAACGTAACTTTCTTGAGCCTGCACTAAACGATCTGGTTAGTAGAGTACGGAAATGGGGAGAGGAATTATAATATGTGGAATGATAGAGAAAATATAGGATGAAGGAAGAAATTGTAACATCGGATTGAGGAAATAAAAATGCAGAGATATATTCATTGGTGAAGTTCAGAAACCCCTCACACACTGGTATAATAGAACTCATTAGACCAAGTAGAAAAAAATGGCAAATATACTTTTCTTCTACTATAGTCGGTTCTCTACACTTCAATGATCAAACAGAAAGAATGAAACGGATGAGGAGCTGTTTGGAGTGAAGGATTTATGGGCAGGTGAGGGCAGGGAAGAACAATAACGGGAGAAAGATTACTACGACTACGACAGTGTATATATCAGGGCATCAAACAGTATGAAAGCTGAGTACAAGAACGAAGGCTAAAAATAATGATGAAATATAGATGGGCTGGACAGAGAGGTAGGAAGAATGAGCAGAGGACAAAGGCGGGGAAAGAGACATAGGCATGACGAAAGATGGGATAAGCTAAGGAAGAAACGTAAGCATAGAGTGAGAAGTATATAGGGTAGCATTAGAAAGGAAGGAAGGAAGCAGTAAAGATTGAGTGACCACTGGGGTGAGTGACCTCCACTGACCCTCAGCTAACACCCATCCCCCACAGACACACACACATCACTCTACTCACACAAATCAGCCAACCAATCTAGAACTCAATCAGTGAGGGGAGCGGGGGTGAAGGGGTGTATGGAGAACATTCACTTTCTTCACTATGCACCTCACTAGATCATAATGGCAGACACTACAATGACGATGCATACAAACACAAACATTATAATAGGGCATTCACACACACACACACACACACACACACACACACACACACACACACACACACACACACACACACACACACACCACACACACACGTTACAGAGACGAATCATACAAATATTATCATAGGGCATTCACACACACACACACACACACACACACACACACACACACACACACACACACACACACACACGATTCATACAAACATTATCATATGGCATTCATTCATTGATACACACACACACACACACACACACACACTGAGGACCGCATTTTTAGTCATTAGACCCAATTTTTTAACTCACGAAGTACAAGACTCGAGTGAAGCAACAGTGATCGGATGTCACAAAACAAATACGTGTAAAGCAATGGGAATTTCAGACGTTTGTAAATAATTGAGGGGTCAGTAGAAAGGAGTAAAGTATAAGTCTATGGGTCTCTTGTTCTAGTTATTATAAGTATTAGATTATAGGTCCTTGGGGGTAGAGGAAAATATTATATGCATGTGGGGCGTTGCACTTTCAGCCAAACGCAAATCCATAAGTTTATTAGAAAGAAGTGCCACATCAACCTATAAGATTTTACACTTTACAGTCGGTCGCGTGTGAGTCATTGGCGATACGGGACTGAAAGTGAGACCGACCTAAGTAGTCAGGACGCCGACGCCAAGACAGCAGCAGGTGTATGAAGTAGGGAACCCTCCTCACCTGGTGTTCACTGACAGGTGTTGTTATTGTTGCTGCTGCTGCTGCTGCTCAGGGTAAACACACACACACACACACACACACACACACACACACACACACACACACACACACACACACACACACACACACACACATACTTCTATACACATAGCCGCATAGCATGTATAAGCATCTACAATACACACACGTTTGCTTACCTATAAACACTAGCATAGATCCTCAAATACACACACACACACACACACACACACACACACACACGTCAACTCTAGTCCTGAGAAATGCGCGCGCGTGTGTATGTATTTAGTACCGAAACATGCCAACATATGTGTACTCTAGCACACGCAAACACCACACAAAAAATCGTGAAAGAGGGAATGCAAACACTTCACCCCGAACACACACAATTAAAACACACACCGAAAACCGTAAAAACCTGTATGTATGTATGTGTGTGTACACTTGGGATCAGTGAACTTCCTGCCTGCCGGACTTTAACCTTCGAGGAAATGAGTGATGTCATCGATTTGAATTTAGTTGTATTCTGTATTGACGGTAGGTATAGATAGAGGTTCGTATATTTAGGATTTCGTGGGGGCTTTTATAGACATCCCCAAAACATTACCATCATCTGGTTCCTGTTTGTATTCATGGTATTCGTTGTTGCTTGTCTAGTTCTGTCCTCATGGGAGAGTTTTTTTGTTTTGTTTTTAGGATTTAGACCAGGATTACGACTGAAAGGCTCAGACGTGGACACACTCGTATAACCAACCACCTGCTACACTCAGCTACTTGGGACGAACACCATGAATGTAGAGAGAATGTGTCCAATAAATGAAGTACCAGCTGAAGACGTTGACAGACAGACAACTTAAGCAAATAAAAGTTTCGTGTGATACTACTTGGTGTAAATACGAGTCCACTATGAAAGAGGGGTGTGGGGTGGAATGGGATGGCTGGTGTAGGATTGGAGGAGATGGATGTGGGGTGGGCGGAGGTGGGTTTAGGCTGGAAAGTGGCGGGTGTAGGATGGGAGCAGAGAGGTGTGGGTGGGGTGGGAGGATTTGGGT
>JAWQEG010001931.1:0-45000 GCA_033782935.1 Petrolisthes cinctipes
CTCTCCATTACTTCCCCTTCACCCCACTCCCTCACCACCACTCAGCCCTCTCCATTACCTGCCCCTCACCCCACTCCCTCACCACCTCGTTTATCTGTGCTTAGTATCAATTGTTTGCCTCACACACTTACCTCTCTTCTCGCTCGCTCCCTCTCTCACACACACTCCCTCTTACTCTCCTTTCTTCTCCCTTATTCCCCTTTATTCCTCCCTCATATGTACTTAACTCCCTCTTACTTCCACTCCCTCTAAGACTCCCCTTTTCTATTCCTCCTCTCCTTCTCATTTCTTTTATTTCTTTTACGAGTCACTCTCTCTCTCTCTCTCTCTCTCTCTCTCTCTCTCTCTCTCTCTCTCTCTTCTCTCTCTCTCTCTCTCTCTCTCTCTCCCTCTCTCTCCCCCTTCTATTATTCCTTCTACCAGTATCCCTCTCTTTCTCAAAACTAACTCCTCCCTTTCCCATTTCTTTTACGAGCCACTCTCCCTCCCTCCCTCTCTTTCCCCATTCCTCTCTCCCCCCCCTTTCCCATTTCTTTTACGAGTCACTCTCCCTCCCCTCCCTCCCTCTCTCTCACCATTCTCTCCCTCTCTCTCCCCCTCCTACCTACCACTCCGAGACTAATCCCACATCAGCAAAGCACAAGCACTCAACCTTTGTCATTATACCCAGAAGATTTTTTCACATGCAACAGAGAGGAAGAGGAAGTGGAAGAAGAGGAGAAGGAGGAGGAGGAGAGAGAGGGAGGAGGAAAGAGAGGGAGGAGGAAAGAGGAGGAGGAAAAAGAGGAAAGAGAGGAGGGGGAAAGAGAGGAGGAGGAAGTGGAAGAAGAGGAGGAAAAAGGAGGAAAAAGAAGAGGTAAAAGAAGAGGAAAAAACAGGAGGAAGATTAGGATGAAAAAGTATACAAAAGAATACAGATGATCTTCAAACAGCAACATACCTACTGGTCCTACATAAAGTCAGACTGAATATACGTTATGTTAACCTACCTAAAAACTAGTGGGAAAAAAAGAGAGAGGATGGTGGAGAAACAAGAACGAGGGAAAAAAAAGTAGGAAGGAGGGAGGGATAAAATGGAGAAGGAGGGAGGAAGGAAGAGGCAATAAAGAAGGATGGAGGTAGGGAGGGAAGGAAGAGGGAATAAAGAAGGATGGAGGAAGGGAATGGAAAAGGGAGGGAGGAAGGGAGGGAGGGAAGAGGGAATGGAGAAGGAGGGAGGTAGGGAGGTAATGTAAAAGGGAGGGAGGAAGGGAGGGAGGGAAGAGGGAATGGAGAAGGAGGGAGGTAGGGAGGGAATGGAAAAGGGAGGGAGGAAGGGAGGAAGGAATGGAAAAGGGAGGGAGGTAGGGAGGGAATGGAGAAGGAGGGAGGTAGGGAGGTAATGTAAAAGAAGCAAAAAAAGGAAGGAAGGAAGGAAGGAATGAAGGAAAGGGTACGTCAGGATGGTAATAAAAGAGAGGGGAAAAGAGGAAGGGGAAGGGGAAGGGGAGAGATGACAGGGGCAGGAAAGGACGGCCAGCATGAAGTATTGTAGTACACACACACACACACACACACACACACACACACACACACACACACACACACACACACACACACACATTAAAGATCCGTTTTATACATTACTTTTCGTGTTTGCAGAGGAGTTGGGTCATGTAGGGTCATATTAGGTCAGATGGAGGTCATGTTGCATCAGGTAGGGTCGTGTTGTTGTGTCAGACAGGGTCATGTTGTGGTCAAATGAAGGTATTTTAGGTCATGTAGGGTCGTGTTTGGTCAAGTGGAGGCCGTGTTAGGTCAGGTGAAGGTCGTGTTGGGTCAGATAAGGTTACATTGGGTCAGGTAGGGTCATGTCAGATGGAAGCCGTGTTGAGTCCTGTTAGGTCAGATGGAGCTCGTGTTGGGTCAAATGGGGTCATTTTGAGTCCGGTAGGGTCATGTTGGGTCAGGTGAAGGTTGTGTTGGGTCGGGGATTAGGGTACGGATCGAATCAGGTCAGGTTAAATAATATTGAGTAGAGAACGCGTTGGGTCAGGAAGGGCTTAGGTGAATTGGGTAAAATTGAGGTGATATGAGGTCGGATGAAAAGGTCAGACCAGGGAAAAGGAAGGAGGGAGGGATTAAATGGAGAAGGAGGGAGGAAGGAAGAGGCAATAAAGAAGGAGGGAGCAAGAGAAGGAAGAGGGAATGAAGGAAGAGGGAGGTAGGGAGGGAAGGAAGAGGGAATGAAGGAGGGAGGTAGGGAGGGAGGAAATGGAGAAAAAGGGAGGAAGAGATTTAAAAAAAAATACAAAGGATCTTCAAACAGCAACAGAACTACTGGTCCTTGCGAGGCTGCTAAAACTATATATATATATATATATATATATATATATATATATATATATATATATATATATATATATATTGTCTCAAAGTAAAGAAGAATAAAGGAAGGAGTGAAGGAACGAATGAATGATGAGAGAGAGAGAGAGAGAGAGAGAGAGAGAGAGAGAGAGAGAGAGAGAGAGAGAGAGAGAGCAATCAAACCGGGACTGCTTGCCTGTCTGGTCAACTGCATGCAACCGAATTACCGTGTTGAGCAACGAAGGAAGGAAGGAAGGAAAGTGGAGAAAAGGAATTAGAAGGAATGAGAAAGAAGGAAGGTGGAGAAAAGGTTGGGAGAAAGAATCAAAGGCAGGAAAGTGAAGAGAAAGATGGAGAAAGAATAATTGAAGGAAAGAAAATCGAGAGAGAGAAAGATGGAGAAAGAATTGAAGGAAGGAAAGTCAATTAAAGGAAGGGAGACAAAATTGAAAGAAAGGAAAATCGAGAGAGAAAGATGGAGAAAGAATTGAAGAAAGGAAAATCGAGAGAGAAAAGGATGGAGAAAGAATTGAAGGAAGAAAAAACGAAATTATGAGAACAGGGAGGCAAGAAACCATAAAAATGGGAAAGGAAGGAAGGAAGGGAAGGAAGAAAGGAATGAAGGAAGGAAGGAAGGAAGGAAGGAAGGAAGGAAGGAAGGAAGGAAGGAAGGAAGGAAGGAAGGAAGGAAGGAAAACTAAGAAATGAGATAATACTGTATATGAAAGAAAAATTAAAAGTAAATAAAGAACGGGAGGAAGGAAAGAATAAATACGTGAAGAAATGGAAGAAAAATAGAATAAAAGAAGGAATAATGTAAGTAAGTGTGTGTGCAAAATTTAAGGGTGAAAAAAAAAAATCAACCTACAAGTCCTGCCTGATTCACAAATGCAAATTACGAAAAAAAAAAAAAAAAAAAAAAAAAAAAAAACGTAAATACTCGGTTATAATAATAATAATAATAATAATAATAATAATAATAATAGTAATAATAATAATAATAATAATAAAAATACATTAATAAATAAATATATAAATAAATGTCTGACCCGTGTAATACCGCAACTGGAATAAATAAAAGTGCAAATATATATAGATAAAAAAAAAAAAAAAAATCAACGAAAATGACGTCACGTGTAAGGAGATAGATAAAAAAAAAAAAAAAAAAAAAAAAAAATAATAATAATAATAAAAATAATAATAATAATAATGAAATATAACTCCGGCCAAAAACCTCAAAATTCTGGAAAAGTGCAACAGTAAAATATTAGAACACACACACACACACACACATACACACGATACGTCTCACGGAACAAATTGAATTCGAGATGCGTGTGTGTGTGAGTGTGTGTGTGTGTGTGTGTGTGAACCCGGATGGATCGATGGACAAAACTGACACTAATTTTCCTTCAGGCCTAATTGGAAAAAAAAAAAAAAAAAAAAAAAAAAAAAAAATAATAATAATAATAATAATAACAACACGAAAACAAATAACGAATGTCACTGTTTTGTTTGTCGACCCGCGGGAAGAAAAATGGAATGAATCCGTATGAGCCGTGATATATATTCCTTCTTTCCACCCTTCTCTAAAAACGTGTATAATTACCAGGGGAAGAAGTAGAAGAGAGAGAGAGATAAAAACAAAAGAGGAGGGAGAGGGATGTACAGAATAAATGGAGAAACAGGGAACAAGAAGAGAGAGAGATAAAAACAAAAGAGGAGGGAGAGGGATGTACAGAAAGAATGGAGAACAGGGAAGGATTGTGGAGAGAGAGAGAGAGAGAGAGAGAGAGAGAGAGAGAGAGAGAGAGAGAGAGAGAGAGAGAGAGAGAGAGAGAGAGAGAGAGAGAGAGAGGAAAGAATAAATTATGGGAATAAAGAGAGAAGCTGGGTCATAAGATTCATCATACACGTAAACAAATCGAAAAGGGGAGAATTAGGAATATATACAAATGTCAATAATATAGAAAACCTGAAAGCATGACAGATGACGAAGAAAACAACACCGATACACTTTTTCAACGGCACCACCCCTCCTCCTCCTCCTCCTTTTCAAGTACTCCCATTCCCCTACTCCCTCCTCCTCCTCCTTCCCCCTATTCTCCTTCACTCCTTTCAACTGCCCCCACCCCCCACTCCCTCCTCCGCCCTATTCTCCTTCACCCTTTTCAACTGCCCCCATCCCCCCCACTCCCTCCTCCGCCTTTTCAACTCCACCTCCCCCCACCCTCCCCCTTTTTCAACTGTCCTACCATCCCCTCCTCCCCAACTCACCCACCCTTTCCAACTCCTCCTCCCCCCCACCCTCCCCCTTTTTCAACTGTCCTATCATCCACCCCTACCCCCTCCCCCTTTTTCAACTCCTCCCCCTCCCTCCCCCCACCTTTTCAACTCCTCCCCCATTCCACTCCCTCCTTCGCCTTTCTCAACTCCTCATCCATCCCCCCACTCCCCCCACCTTTACAAATCCTCCCCCATTCCCCCTCCCTCCCCCCACTTTTTCAAATCCTCCCCCACTCCCCCCACCCCACCTATTCAAATCCTCCCCCAATCCCCCCCCCCTCCTCCGCCTTTTCAACTCCTCCCCCACTCCCTCCCCTCCCCCCACCTTTTCAAATCCTCCCCCACTCCCTCCCCCCCCTCCCCCCACCTTTTCAACTCCTCCCACAACCCACCCCCACCCCCCTCCTCACCCCCTCTCCTAGACAACATGGAAGGGTGCGTGTTGGCCTCCATGATAGGCGAGACGGCACAGCTAAAATGACGTAATTATGACGTAAAGACCACCACCACCTCCAGTCACTATATTTTTCCCCAACTGCCTCGTGGTACAGGGATAATCGCCCCCTTTTCCTTATTTCCACTTTTTTTTTTTTTTTTTTTGCGTTGGATTTTGTTGTTGTTATTATTTCGTGGCTTGATTTTACGTATTTTTTGGTTTTCTTTTCCTGGCTGACCTAATTTTGTTTATTTCCTTATTTCCACTTTATTTATTATTTTTTCTTTTTCGTTGGATTTTGTTGTTATTATTTCGTGGCTTGATTTTACGTACCGGTATTTATTTATTTATTTTTTTTTCCTGGCTGACCTAATCTTGTTTATTGTTAATTTTGGTGTGACCTAAAGACAGTAGTGACCTCAACTGACCCGATCTAGTTTCACAGACGTATTCGGTCCTGTAGTTTTATTTTTATTTTTTTTTTCGGAACAAACCTAATAATTCAACTTCCTATACCATTAATTAAATACTTCTGAACGATAATTATTCCATCCAGGTAGGATATCGTGCGCGCTATTGTCATTAGATACCAGACGTACGATAATCATCAACCCCACGCGGTCCAATCACGGAATAAAAATACGAAAAAAAAGCTCCTATCCAATCCATTCCCCTGTTTATCTTCCCCGATCAAACACAATATACCTCTCCTCATTTGGGGGGGGGGGTTGTTGGTGTGGGAGGTGGGGGTGGGGGGGTATATTGATGAGGGTGTATAATGAGCGTGGGGAAGGAAGGAAGGAAGGAAGGAAGGAAGGAAAGTCGGGGGGTTGCGTGAGGGAGCTTCAGAGGTCGCCGTGAGAGGGCAGCACCTGGTCGTTGTCAGAATGTAAACAATGAGAGAGAGAGAGAAAGAGGGAGGGTGGGTGTGTGTTTCAAGGGCAATCCTTTGTAAACACTGCGGTTATGTAGACCCTGAGGCTATTTTTTCAACGGGATCATTATTACTGTACAGTCGGCGGCAAAAGTCCTGTCGCCTCACTTGCTTCACCGAGGCACGCGATGTTCATTGACTCGAAATTATTAGGTGTAGAAAACGTGCGTATTTCTCGAGTCCGTGAACACTGCCTGTCTCGGTGAAGCAGGTAAGGCGACACGACTTCTGCCGCCGACTGTACATACATACATAGCTTACACCTGAACGTAATCAATCAATTGAAGTCCTTGAAACAATTCAATGTCTCTTTATTAAATATACCGATAAAATACATTCCAACTTCTATGTCATCACCAACGATATATATACATAATTTAGAAACAAAATACAAGTCATAATACTCTATTAGGCTATTCATTGCATCAAAGTAAGTGCATAGAAAGGTTCCATCTATCAATAACATCCATGAATATCTACATTAAGGGGGTGCGGGAGTAGGGGACAGGCTTGGGGGTGGGGGGACTGGGGGGGTGACGGAAGAGGGGGACAGGCTTGGGGTGGGGGGGGACTGAAGGGGGGGTGCGGGAATAGGGGGACAGGCTTGGGTAGGTGGGTAGAAAGCCTGTCCCATATTACCGCACCCCCCTACTCCCGCATCCCCCAAACCCCCCCCCCAAAGCCTGTCCCCCTATTCCCGCACCCCCTTAATTAAAATAGCTATCAACTCCACTCGACTCGAAATTATCCCCGGAACTGCATGCATTATAACTCAATGTATTATACTGCTAAAAGGAGATATGAGTTTCTATACCCATTCTCGGACATTATTTTCACCCACGATAGTAAAAGTTTATAGCATGCACGTGTATACCCAGTTTTATAACCTTTGCATGTATATAGGATAGTTGGAGGATATTGCTAACTCGTCGGCAGGTACTCGTCGTGTGTCATGACTTAATTTTTTTGCAACTCCCACAGAAATCCGCATTTTCTTGTATTTTTTTATTATTATTGTGTTTTGATTCTGGTTACAGGCTTCAGTAGGCTTGTATACTGAAGTTCACGACATTTCCAACACACACACACACACACACACTGGAGCTCAAAAATATCTTGGCACACACACACATTTCCAAACAACACACACACACACACTGGAGCTCGAATATATCTTGTCACACACACACATTTCCAAACAACACACACACACACACTGGAGCTCGAATATATCTGGGCACACACACATTTCCAAACAACACACACACACACACACACACACACACACACTGGAGCTCAAAAATATCTTGGCACACACACACATTTCCAAACAACACACACACACACACACACACACACTGGAGCTCGAATATATCTTGGCACACACACACATTTCCAAACAACACACACACACACACACTGGAGCTCGAATATATCTTGTCACACACACACACATATACATATACATATATTCCCCCAGCCCCAATCTCAACAGTTAATTTGTAACATCTCTACTGTGAGAGTGTGTGTGTGTGTGTGTGATTATACTGACATTAGGGAGGTTCATTAAGAGTGTGTGTTGTATTACAGTCATTATCCCTCTGTAATTGGGGCCTTGGGTGGGCTATAATATATTGTTTGTTAGAAATAAACACTCGCGAGACTCCTGTGGTTCTGTGGTGGAATGTTGACTTATCTCTCTCAGTATTCCTTTTTTTTTTTTTTTTTTTTTTTTTTTTTTTTTTCGGTCCTCTACATAATTATAGGCTACTCATTTAATTTCTCTCTCACAACTACCGGTATTGTTTTCCTCTCTGCACTCCCTCACTTTCCTTCCCTCTCTTTAATCTCCCTCTCACTCATTCTCTACACTCTCTCACTTACTCTTTCAATTTTTCTCATACTCTCTCCCTCTCTACCTCCACGTTCTCTCGCTTAATCTCCCTCACACACACACTCACTCTCTCACTAAATCTTCTTCACACTCACTCATTCACCCTCTCTCCATTCGACAGGGATGGGTTCCTGAGCCAGCAGGAGTTTTCGGCCTTGTGTCGTGCCCTCTTCAGGAACGAGAGGGGCAAACCCTACCCAGTCGACAACTCCATGCTCACCACCATCTTCTCCATCTTCGACACCAACAAGGTCAGTAAACAAACACTCACTCTACAGGAATATCATCTCAGTACGAGTATTTAATGTTCCACAGTAATCAGAATCCACACATACATACATACAAGCATACATATGTACATTTGGCGGCAATAGTCGTGTCGCCACATCTGCCAAGTCATGAAGTAGGCCTACAGTATGGAAATATAATCTTCACAGGCTCTTAAAATGAAAACCCAGAGTGTTTACTAATTTTCCCCCTGGATATTGTAATTCTGTGTTGGTGAATGTGTTGGTTCGATTATTATCCTTTATGTTATCCTTCAAGAAACGCTAAGTGAGGCGACACGACTTTTGCCGCCGACTGTACATTTGCGAGCAGATGACTCGAGGCCACCTCGTCTATCAACATGCTGGTGTTGTACCTGCTAAAAATGGTAGCTGTGAATTGGACCGAAATTCGGTCGTCTGCTCGGGGGAAACAAACCAGTTCATTGGGACCAGTTCACAGCTACCATTGTTACAAGATACACCAACAGCATGTTGGTGGACGAGGTGGCCTCGAGTTATCTGCTAGCAACTGTACATATGTATATACATGCATACCCAACTCCCTGCACGCTCATGTATACGTAACATACAAAGTTACACTCATACATAATATCGTAATATATGCATACACTCATAAAATAATTCATATATGCCTACATAAAAATATCCTATTCACACACACACACACAAGTATCACGTAGGATAGTGTACTGTACCTCACAACTTATGCTGGGGGCTTATTATGGAATATTATCAGCCTCATAAATCCAGACAGCCCATAATTAGAGCTTAATGAGGTCTTCCCATGCATCGTAAGTCTGCCGGGATATTAATGACATGATTTGGGGATTTAATATAATACAGAGGGGAGGGGAAGCAGATAGAAACTAGATAAGATTGCATGAGAATGTGGAAAGTATTAATTTAAGAATTTGGGTCAAGAACATTTGTGGTGCATACGATGGCTTCATAGACAAACAACAGAGCCGTCGTACAGTACCACACCATCGTAAACACCATGGATGTCCTTGAATACATACCCACAGTACCACTAATATTGATGTATTCACCGTGAAATTATACTGTAAGTCCCTCTGACAGTTAAGTTAAATTGGTGGTTGACATTCTAGCACCTGGTGACTTAATTTACACTTATTGTTGACATTTATACATAAGATCAGAAGTTCAATTTTTACCTTTCATTATTATTATTATTATTATTTTATTTTTGCCCAGTTTGTTATTGTCATGGAGTTGTTGGTAAATTTGTACAAGAGCCACATAAATGGAAATTACACACCAATTTCCTTCATATTTCTCCCATTGTTTGTTTCTTCCTTACAAAATCATCAACTCACAACGACAGAGTAGCCTACGACGTAACATATATTATATTTTGTTTATTTTACACACCAAAAAAGAGCTCATGGGTCGATTGATGGTCGAGAGAAAATAAGGGGTAAACACACACACACACAACGTATTAATTAACACACATATAACATAATTAACTTCTAGAATTAACCAAACTTGACCTGACCTGACTGAACGAGGAACAGGACCTTGACAGACTACAAATACCTATCAAAATATTACTACAACAAAAACAAAAATGAGGAGTAAACACACATACACACATATAACGTATTAATTAACACACATAACAACATAATTAACTTCTAGAATTAACCAAACTTGACCTCACCTGACTGAACCGGGAATAGGACCTCGACAGACTACAAATACCTGTCAAAATATTACAACAATCAAAAACATACCTCTGATCAGCTGCCTTCCTCCACCATGCAGGGATGAATGAGTCTGTTGTTGATTATTGTAAATTGTTGAAGCTTTACCTTTTCAACGGCGCTTAATTAATGAGGTGTATAGTAATTTTTTTTTTTTTTAGTAATTGCTGGCAAAACTAGAGTCACTGATTTATCCAAACTATTCTAAGCAACAGGACACCATTATTATTTTTTGGTATTTGGCCCTGTTTTCCTGGCATATATATATTAATTTAAGGATGAACCAGCAGTAACCTTCCAATTTAGTGCTGGCAACTTGGCAAATCTGGAGCAACTATTTCATTAAAAAAAAAATATATTCTAAGCAACAGGACACCATTATTTTTTTTTTTTGTAATTGGCCCTGTTTTCCTGGCATTATAAGAAGGAATCACTAGCCCTCCAATGTACCAAAAGTATACGACCTCATTAAGGGGGTGCGGGAGTAGGGGACAGGCTTGGGGGGGGGGGAGGTGCGGGAGTAGGGGGACAGCAGACTTGGAGGGGGTTAGTGGTGTGCGGGAATAGGGGACAGGCTTTCTACCCTCCCCCCCCCCCCAAGCCTGTCCCCCTATTCCCCCAGTCCCCACCCTCAAGCCTGTCCCCATATTCCCACACCCCCCAGTCCCCACCCCCAAGCCTGTCCCCTTATTCCCACACCCCCCAGTCCCCTCCCCCAAGCCTGTCCCCCTATTCCCGCACCCCCCAGTCCCCACCCCCAAACCTGTCCCCCTACTCCCGCACCCCCTTAATGCTTATGGTTGCCAGAAAACTTTGGCCCGTGTGGTGAGGTGTTTTACATCATCTTACTATAACAAAACTCTGAAATGCGACTCGGTGTATGGAGGGCCATAATATTACAGAGACGACCACCATGCACCACGTGTCAGCATGGAAAGGTTAATTAAATTCATATTGTTTTGTCACTGTCAGACAGGGGTAGCTTATTAGGTTGAAGTTGACCCTGGCTAATGAGTCCCCACAAACAACAACAAAAAGAACAACAATAATATACTCTTTAAGGCTTATTATAATTAACATATGCTTCCTTCTTTATTCATTCCAGGATAATGTGATAGACAAAGAGGAGTTCCGGTATTGCTGGCAGAAGTGGATAAAACAGGTGAGTAGCCAACACACATTATTAAATACAATTAATGTTAGTACGTGCCAACTCTCGTGTGGATATATAATGAAATGCAACTGCTGAAGCATGATATATTATTATGAACTGCAACTGCTGAATTATGATATATTATAATGAAATGCAACCTCTAAAGTGATAGATTATAATGAAATGCAATTGCTGAAGTATGAAGTACAGTATCCTTGAAATTTCATGAACAAATTAATTAATACACAATTCAGTCAGCAGCTAGGCCAATTAATTAAGGTTCCCATCCCTCTCAAGGCTGATAAGGATATTCACAGATGAGTACAGCTAGTAGCCTAAGCAGACACTGACCCCCCAATGAGTAAGGCACATAGGATGCTCTTCACACATACACAAACACTAATGATTTTTATTTTTCCTGTTTTTGTTTTGTTTTTTTTATTCACCTCAAAAATTGGCGAATATACTAACCCCAAATGGCAGAGCAGCGGGAATCTACTGCACCATATGATATTAAATTTAAGTAGAATACTGTACTGTAGACAGGGTGTTATCTTGGGACCCGTACTCTACAGGTGGTGCGGCCTGTGACAGCTCTGGTGGTGGTGGACGTACAGAATGACTTCATCGATGGTTCCCTCTCCATCAAGAACTGTCCCGCTGGCCAGAATGGCGAGGAGGTCAGTCAGTCCAACACACTAAACTTAAGTCTAAAGAGTAAGGGTGGTGTTATTAAACATACCTTACACTATGATGAAAAGGCGTTTCGTCGCTTCATTCGCATTACAAAATGATGGGAACTGAACGACGAAAAGAACTTCTCGTTGGAGAAATTTAACAATACTATCCTAAAACATTCCACCACCTTTCACATCTTAGCAAGATACTGTATAGATAAATAGAGGCTTTGTTACATCTGTGAACCTACTTGTATGTATTTCATGTCTAAGCATATACAGTACTGTATAGATAAATAAAATCTTTGTTACATAATTATGTGAATCTACTCCTACTTTATGTATGTGTTTCTGTGAGTAAACTAACGGAACCTGAATCACTACAGGTGATCCCCCCCATCAACCGTCTGCTGGAGGAGAACCGGTTTGATGTTGTGGTGTACTCACTGGATTGGCACCCTGATACCCACGTCTCATTCATCGACACCGTCCATCTGAGACCATTCCATGAGGCTTGCAAGGTCAGGCATCATACAGAAAGAGAAAATTAGGCTTATTGTTAGGCAAGTAGGCTATGGAGGTACAGACCAGCATAGAAGGAAGTATAAACCCAGAGGATATGAAGATGGCAAGTACACTGTATTGTATTAATAAGTGGCAAAGTACTAATCAAGCATAGTACAGTAGATAGAAAAGGAGGCTAAGGAAGGCAGGCAGGTGTTATAGTAATACGAGGCAGGCAGATAGACACAATGAAAGGAGAATATAATTTAGTGAGACTGAAACGGTTGATAGGTGCATGTTAATGAGAGGTTCAGCAAAATATAATGTTACAGGAAACAGTGTGGGTGGAGAAACTATAGTGATGTCAGTCTGTGTCCCTTTTTCCCCCATCAACACAAACAATGCCCTCGGTGCAAACTGTGACCTAAATTTATGCTTTCCTTTCCAACTAGACTCTTCACCAACATTCTTTCTTCCTGCAGGTATCTATTTTCTTCGAGTTTGCTGTCCCACCTTTCTATCAGTTCCTCCCTCAACCTACAGTGTCTTTCAGGCCTAACTGGGTGTTCTTTCATCATCAAATCAATCTTCCAGTAACTAACTTTTCCCTGCCACTCCCTCCGTACAGTTGACACCAGACGAGGTCAAGGTAATGGATACGGTCACCTTCGACGTGAACAAGGATGGAAATGCAATGGAGCAAAAGCTGTGGCCGCGACACTGTGTTCAGAAATCGTGGGGCGCTGAGCTGCACCAGGACCTTAAGGTATAGTTTGCTTAAGATTTTTTTTTATCGGTCAACTGCACTGGAGCCATAATTTGCAAACAATCGACATGGACTGAAATTATTTACATCCTCACAATCATTCTTAATATCTTAGCCTTACCATACCTTTGATCCATTTTTCTATATTTATTCTCTTTCAGTCACACTCCCTTGCCCTAACATACGTCAAGCTCACCTCACCTGCCATCCATCCTTTTCCATATCTTTTCACTTTTACACACCTTCCCTCACCTCTTCTTCCTTGCCAATCCCTTCCCTGACCCTCACCAAGCCCCAGCCAGCCATACATAGAGGGATAGAGAAGGATGGGTGGAGACTCATCCTTATCAATCCTTCTACCCAATCTCAAATCATTCTACTCAGTCTCTTACTTTACCCTCACCTCACATTCCAGCTAACCCACACTTCATTATATATATCCCTTCTCTCTCCCACTGCCTCACATGCCCTTTACCTCTTACCCCACCCGCCTACAGATCGCCGAGGATGCCATCTTCGTATACAAGGGCACGGACCCCGACATTGACTCGTACAGCGCCTTCTGGGACAACAACAAGAAAAGTCAGACAACCCTGAATGAGGAACTGAAGAAGCGAAATGTCACTGATGTCTTCATATGTGGCATTGCCTATGATGTCTGCGTAGGTTAGTAGGAGCACGTTGGTCACTGTTAATGAATGAAAGAGAGAGAGAGAGAGAGAGAGAGAGAGGGGGAATGAATGAGGGAGAGAGAGATAATGAATGAGAGAGAGAGAGATAATGAATGAGAGAAGGAAAGAGAGAGAGAGAGAGCGAGGGAGAGGTAATGAATGAGAGAAGGAAAGAGAGAGAGAGAGAGAGACAGAGATATTTATATTGGAAGAACACTGTGTACATTTGCATAAAAATGGAGTAAATAATCTGTGTCTTGCTGTACCTAACTTATTCGGCCCCTCTCAGCGGCCACCACCAAGGATGCCATCGCTGAGGGTTATAGAACCATGTTGGTGGACAATGGTTGCCGTGGTGTGTGTGACAGTGATATGGAGGCCACCAAGGAAGCCATCACCTCCATCAATGGACTCATCGTTAACTCATCACAGGTACAAATACATAAACATATACTGTACTATAGAATTATTTATCCGTATACATATACTCAATCATAAAAAACACTTAATCACTTCCATGCATCCTAAACTGAAACCAGAAATTTAAAATACGAATCACTCTTCATAAAATAAATGTGTCCTCATTGTCCACAATATATCTTCACTCGTCAACTTTTCCCTTTTTTACTTACCAGTATTTATGCCTTTCATCATTTAATACCTTCCCACAGGTGAAGGGTCTGGCCACAGGGCGAGATCGACCACCAGTGTTGGCCTACAAGTTGGCCCTCGAGCTGGCCAAGAATAAGAATAAGAAGTAATTGCAGAGAGGAGAATGGAAGAGCAAGCATAAAGGTTATCACCGGGAAGGTGGTATGGTAAGGTGATATATTCAGATGTTTGGAAAGAGAGACATTATTATAGCTGTTAATATAATATGACCATGATGCATTAAGATATTTTGATGGGAAGAAGAATATAAATAACAGGTTAGAGGATATAACAAATGTGAAAATAAATAATGTGAAGGGTAAGAATTAAGAGGATATTACATGAAGAAAAAGTGAAACTGTTAACTTAGATCATTCAAAGATTAAACAAAGAGAAGCAAATGAGAAATATAGGGTATAGAAAGTGACCACAAAGAAAAGTGTGTCAAATCTTACAACCTTCGTGATACACCATAGTAATCTTGGGAATAATGTAAAATGGTACGACACTTAAAGCATACAGGGACTTACAATAAACAAACATTGTAGAAATACTGTACACACACAAGACCCTCACCCCAAAACAAAGTATTATGACAAATGCAGCCAAGCTTTTCATCCTTGCTGATAACATGCTAATCTTATTCTGAGCCTCTGTATACTCTTACAAAGCTTTAGGTAGAGATCTTAAACCATAATTGAAGTGATACAGTTTATTTTGTCGGAGAACTGGAGGCTACCAACTTCCCCCCAAACCTACCACAAAACTGCATCTATACAAAGGGAGTCTGATTGATTACACTGTTTGGAGAAATTAGTAGTCTCCAATCTCCCAACAAAATCATAACAAACACCCAAGTGTCTACCCAGAATCAAATCTTCAGCTTTTAGGTTACTAGCTCAGTCCACTATCTACTTACTTAACCATACAGTAGTTAGAGGAAATAAGCCAAGTGTGTCATGACTTTTAATTCAACTTTAATCTACCCAGTGTAAATCTCACCCAACTCTTGTACAGTATAATAACAACATGTACTAGACGCCTTTTAGAGGACTGGTACACTCTTACCATTTGCTATCCACATATCTGGAAGCTTCTGTCAGTGTTGCTTATAAAAATGTAGGATTATCCCCCGGCCTGGGTTACAGTGAGAGACGCCATACAGTAGTTACTAAGGGTGCCTCTCACTAGTGCAACATATGGTGCAAATTAGTACGAGTAAATAAAATACAGCACAGGTGCTTGCCAGAATCTTTCATAACTGCTGCATGTACAATTAAGACTTAGAACTGGTACACACACACACACACACATGCATATACACAGACACACACACATAAAACTACATGATAGCACTTATTAATACATTCATACCTATACAATTTTCAACATATGAAACTCATTCACATACTGTATTCTAATGCTTCTTTACACACACACATATATACACAACTTTAAAATCCCATACATGCCCTTAATGTATAATTCATGATAATATTAAGGAGTATCATAAGAGGCAAGATCTAGTTAGGCACTTCAGAATGTTCTTTAGTTTCATGCTTCAAGTCTATATCTCTGACTCTGTGTTGCCTGGGTAGATGAGAACAGAGACAGGTTATTACATCAGCCAAACAGCGAGGGTTACAGTTACCAAAAACAAGGGTATACAGGTAGTTACCAACAAGAGTACAGGTGCTGCACAGTTGCCAATACTCCTTTCACGCATTGTATCCCTTTCACCTAAGATAATACCTAAGTTATGTAAACACATTAAATAATCTGTTGTTACAGAGGGGCCCGATGGGTTTCATATGGTACTGAACACAGGAATATCAATGTGAGGAAGGCTGTTTTCAACACTTCACTTGTGATGTTATTTTGTATCTCGCAGAAGGTGTAATGATATTTTGTTGTGTGTGTACCATAGAGTGCCTATTCACTGGTCACAAACTAATGGGACTTAAGTGCCGGGGATTGTTCAGAACTTGCATCTTTTTCCAACTGTCCCTGGCTTAGTCATCCGAGCCACTACTTTCCCTCTATCTGTGGACCTAGAAACATGAATTAACAAACATTTCTGCCAGGCCGAGTGACTGTCTCTCACATTTACATTTCAGAATCACTGCTACTTTCTTTTGTATTTTTATAAGAGGATTGACTGCAAGGAAAACTTAACTCTAGTTAGTCAGTTAGTACAATAGTCCAAATCTTGTAGCCACACAGAGCGATTAGAAACCTTTCTTTACCCGTAAGCAATAGCCTAGCCTCAAGACACGTTCTGCATAAACAAATGAGCTCACGATGGTTGTAAAAAAATTAGCTAGGTGTTTATAGCAGGCCAAGTTCAATTCTATATTGAGAACTCAACTCGGCTTAACTAACTTCTTTCTTATAACAATATGATTTTGGTTGCATTGGTTTCTATGTACAGGCAAGTGATAATATCCCACTTTAAGTTAGGCACCAGCATATAAAATACAATACAGTACTTTTCAATTCATACTAACTTGGCCAGAGTTGTATTTCTGAGAACATTAGTTAAGAAACATCTACACAAAGCAGCAAATCCTGGACTTGCATAACTGTAAACTGGTAGTATGCATACATTCTGTACAGCACTTTGAAAGTCAGAGTTGAATTTTCAGTGTAGAATTGTCACCTCTGGCCCTGGATAATCATAAATAAGTAATGTTGTGGTGCAAAGTTGGACAGTTCGCTTGCCTTGAGTCAGCAACAAATGTACAGTACAGTATTGGCTAAGTTGTTGAGTCTACAAGTGAAAATGAAGAGTGCATGTACAGTAAAATTTCTAGAATTCATATTTTGTAATATCATAATCTTAATTGATTTAGTTTATCATACCATTGAAATCCATTCCATAAAATTTAAGAATTACCCAAGAATATTGTTAATTAAAACTACAGTAATTACCATTTATGCAGAAAATTGTTTTGGCCAATATGTACTTGTTAATGCTTTAGTGCTTCTACACTTTAAGTACCTATAGATTTTTGGGTCTGAAAAAAGTGGATATGGTATAGAAGAGAGTTGCATATGAATGTGCAGGAGTTGACAACTGACCAAATGTTCATACACTTCACCTGGTGTTCCAGAATGTTTCTAGGGGAAACTGCAGTACTGTATGAGGTGGCAGAGTAGGTAACTGTACCTGTCATTAAACAATGTACATGTTTGTATAAATAAATTTTCTTACCAAATTTTATCTTGAAAGGTGAACTGGCCTGTCCACTACCCAGTTCCTTCATTACTGAAATGTTACATTAGACAAGATTAATATTCCCAGTGATATTGATTTTGGCATGCCTGATAAGACCTGGTACAACACAAGCTACTGTACTGTATGGATTAGAGAAGCAAAAGAAAGTTTTACAGTCTTGGATACATGCAATTCCTGCAGCATCCAGAAGATACCTAATGAGTGCAAGATTTTGAACATGTTTAATTTATTCACTAAAATTTCTGTAATAAGCATGCTACTCTCAACAGATTAAAATATTATTATACTAAGAGACAGGGTTGCAAAATTGTTATTTTTCTACTCAATGTTATAAATTTTCAATGTGTGAGTTCTTTTTGGATAAATAGATCTTTACATCACACACCGACAGCATGTGTACCTAACCACCGTCATTATTTGTAATATATTCTCCCAAAAGTTTATATAAGCATAGGAAATTTATGCTACTGTATAAAAATACTAAACTGATATTAATCAGTTTAGTACTCTAAAGCACTCTTTGCCATTGTGCCTTACTCCAAAGTTCATACTTCTTTGCAACAGTGGCTCTATACTTCCTCTGTAGAGTGAAAATAGGCTAGCAAAGTGGTTGGCGGTTTCCACCCAGTTGATAGGCACACCGCAAAATACAAAAAGAAAAATATATACTCACTATTATTGCCTAGAGGTAACTTAAGTGGCAGGCTTCATCTTGGCAGGAAGCCAATGTGTTCATACCTGGCAAGTTTTGGTTCATGTCTGGGACTATAGTACAGTTTGCACCCTTGACATTTGCCAACCCATTCAACATAAAAAACTTCAAAGATGAACACTGTACAGTATAATGATCTAATGCTACAATACAATAATCACTGACACAGCTGACATATGGTACCTGTAAACTGCAAGATTTCACTAGTATATGAAACAATGATATTCCTACTTCTCATCATCCCCTCTTCTTGCCACACTTCTTAACTATGTGCGTGCATTCATGTATGTGTGTGTGCGTGTGTGTGTGTGGGTTTGTATATTATCTAAGAGCAGGTAGCTGGATTGGTCAGGGTACTCATATTTTTTCTGTATCATTAAGGATTCTTTTCTTACATTAACCTGGTAACAGGAACAACATTATAATGTGGAATAATATACTGTATAACTTTTCCTTATATACTGTACTGCACTAATGGGGACCTGCAGGATGTTCTAGTGCACTGCAAAATTTCAATACTGTACTTCTCTCATTGTAAGTATGGAACATTATGTATGACAAGAATTTCTGTTGAATCATGCACAGTTCTCCTATGGTAAGTACAGTACGGTATAATCAACTTGGACAAATGGAAGCAGAACAACAGGTTGCTCTCATTTGTCAACTGTTGTGGCCCCATTAACATAAATTCACAAGCACTCCCATCTGTATTGGGTCGAGATGTGAGAATCTTAAAGGAAACGCCACATAAAATGGTGCTCTCATACCTTTTAGATCGGCAGTGGTGAGGTGTCATCAAGGCCTCTCCCTTAGGGGTGTTCCATCGGCCTGATAGTTTATTACAATCAACTTCTTTTCTGTCTTGGAGCTGTATCTTTATATCATATCATACTGTATAAATGGGACTTCATATTGTATACAAATTGTACATAGGACTCACTACATAATTCAAAACTGTTGCATTAATTAAACTCTTGAAATAACATCACTTGATGGAAACACTGTATATTGAGCACTTTATATGTGGCACACAGTTATATATTCGTACTGTACTTTAGGCTATGTATGTACTGACATGGCTTCAGTGTTCAAAGTGATAGTCTGTTGATAGTTTGGCAAAAATTCACTTTAAAGGAAAACTTATTTTTAAAAGCATGTATAAATGGAGAATTGTACAGAATATAATTTCAAAATCTCTTAGATTTTATAGATGTTATAAGTCATTATCAGTGCAGTATCTGATACAGTATCTATATGGTACATATGGTACATATACTATTTAAAATTATATGGTATTTCAACTGGAGTAAATTTTGGTTACTATTATGAACACAGAATGATTATACAGTAATGTGATTAGGTAACACTCAATATATTAAAAAATATGTGAGTCACCCTTGTCAGGTACTGCAGATACCATACAATATTTGTTTGATGTACACTCTAGTAGTTAAGTTTAATCCAGTCATACATCATTAGCATAAATCTAAATGCGACAATAACCCAGCAACCACTGATAATAAAGAGTAGGTTTCTTGTTGCAGAAGCCTTTTAAAATACACGAACAGATACAGTTGGACCTTTGTTAACATGCATTTTGGCTTTGCAATTCCTCTCCAACACGGAAGGCCAACCCTGTCCCATTGGTGTCATTACATGGGGAAAACCTTCTGTGTACTTCCCAGAGCCTCGAACCCAGGCAAGAGGCGTTCTAACCCTCTTGACCACCATGCAACCTAACACAGGAAAATTATCTAAACACTATTTTTTCAACCAAGAGGGATGTAGCTTCAAAGCTCAACATAAATTTGCCAGGTGGAGCTGAATCATGAGGTTATATGGTTCCTTGCAAATCATACTTGCTCTTTTCAAGACTCATTAGCATGGTTTGGTTATAGAAGCAAATTCACATATTAATGGAGGTACAAATGTACATATATAAGTATACTGTACTGTATATGCATACATAACATTCATATATTCTTATACATACATACATACATGCCCTATTGATTAAGGTCAGCCCAAAATGCTGTAGAGACAGTGCTTTGCTTGATATAAAACCCTTAAGGGAGTTTAGTATTTTATTATCCTTACTTTGAACTCTCTTTGTCCATGGATGCAGGAGGCTAAGGGAAAGGCTACATAATTTGTGTATAAAGTATGCTGGTTTCATGTTGTAAGACACCAGAGGTATGGTTAATTTGAGGATGAAAGTTGACTGCCCTCAGCCTGGACGACTCTATTGGATGAGGGAGAAGGTAGTATAGAAGTGGGACAGTAAGGATGAAGGAAAGGACATGCATACATATACCAGGCCTTTATCTCCACGCTGGAGGTAGCCTCGTCACATTGCACACATGTGCTCAATGACAAAATTCTATCTATCTATCTATAGCTCTGACACCTCGCTCTACCCAAGGGGGTGGCCACGGCAGAAGTGTCTCCATTTTTCCCAGTTCCAACACTCCCTCCTTACTTGGTCAAGCCCTCCTCTGCCCCTCATGTTTCTCTCCTTTACATACTCTTCCATACTTGTAAAGATGTATTCATAATATGTGATTTTTATGTACGCGAGCTCCTCTGTCGCCCAAATTGTCATGCAGTATGCGAACCTACTGTATTTAAGAATAATTTAAAAAACCATTAGTACTATATAAATTATAAAGGGAGGTCAGAGATACAAGAAACAATTGTATATCTGATATATTAAATAAATACAATTTTCAAATGCACAAGACAACACATCCAAGCCAGAAATGCATAACATAAATACAGAATATTTATATGCAAAATCAATAAGCTGCTTGGCCACAAAGAATACATTGAGAAAAAAAATCAATATATCATTCAAAAGTAATTAGTTCTGCATGGTACTACTTAAACTAACATATTTACAAAGAATACAGTAACTAATTAATCACAGGGCCACTCTCACATCTCAGATAGTCAGTATCACCAGTAACCTCCACTAAGATGAGAAGCAGGAAGCTACGAATATATGGTAGGGTTTCACCAGCCTCTATTTCCTTTACTTACAATTTGGTACCATAAATCTGTACCTCCCTGGGCTTGCACCTCACAGGAAAGGAAGGACCAACTGCACTGACTGTCTCAACTGGAAGTGGAAATGCAGAGTCCTACCGACTTCCACGTGGTAATTCACCTAGAATTGCTAATCCTCCAAAAGAGTAATGAAAACACTGATTTACAATTTTCAGCAATGTACAGTTGTGAGTTGTACAGTACTTCCGAGCACACCGAGGAATGATGAAATGGGAGTTGATGTTTGGTGTCCTTTTTGTATATTAACTTACTTGTTGAATATGAGTCACTAATAACCTAATAATGTATATTAATGCATAACCAACACAGTAAGTTACCATAGGAAACAAAAGGTATATCCTATTATTACTGTTGACCTCCACCAACCACCTTAATGTAAACACAATGGCAACATGAGTTAGGGGTCCTTTGGTTCATAACTCATGGAGAAGGAAGAGGAATAACAATCCTAAGTGTACCAGGCACAAGTCAGGTCAGCTTTAGCTATGAATTCCGGAAGACTAGCACAACATACAACAAGTTACCATGTACAGTAATCTCTTTGGGCACAACCAATTCCAGAAATAAAATTTTTAATTCCGACTGTCCATAACATGGCACAATAAGAAGGAAATTGCACAATCTTCACCTACTTCACCTATAAGGGTGTTAAAGCATCTGTTACTCTAAGAAGCCATAAATGTACTATAGAATATTATGTGTTTTTCATTTTGGCTTATAGTACCACCCAAAACCTGCTTAACTCTACCATCAAGGCATCATTCTGTTTCAGAACTGATGTCTGACAGCTGACACTTCAGTTTACTAAAAGGACAAAAATGGGTGGAATAGTTAAAAAAAATTTGGGTATGACTGTACACATATTCACTCTCATTCTCCACAGCTTCTTTCACAACGAGTAAGGAACTGCTTCATGCAGACTGCACTTGATTATCAAATCTATGTTTTAGTTCCCTCTTTGATTTTAGTGATTTTGGGGGCTTTAAAAGCTGATTTATATATACCGGTATATTTACACTCAAGATGCTTTATAAACACTGGGCTTGATTTTCAACTGTTAGATTTAGTCCTTCATCTGAGGGATATTGATGAGGGGGAGGGGAATTTTAAATCCATGATTTACATCTTTTCCCCAAGATGAGTAACCCAATATTTTCCTGTATCTGTCATCACTCCATGGAGAAATTATGATAAGAACATCCGTAGGTTACACTGGAAGAGGTCTCTACACACATGTTAAAGACTGGAAATTATCCTCACTGGACGTCTTTGGGTTCATGACAGCTTTCATCTTGTAGCGAGGGAATAGGATCTTCTTTTCCCAAGGTTCTTTTTCTTTTCTCGGATCATCAACTCAAAGTCAGCTCTGAAATAAAAAGGGGAAGGGTAAGATCAATCTTTGTTTTGTATTATTCTACTAAGGGGTGTTGGAACACCTTAGTTAGATCATAACAGGGAGGGTGGGTAATCCATTTCCAGAAGTGGTCAGGTATGAGTGAAAAAAAGTTAAAACTACCCAGCCACATCCAACAGCCTTGAACTAAGACAAGTGAGCCAGATCCTCATTACCATGCACTGTCACCCACTAGAAAACCACTTGTCAAATAAGAAAGGATCATATAAATAAACCCTTGGTAATATGACCTTTTATCATGTCTGGGGTTGTCCAAATGTCTGGGGTGTGTCCACATTACAGCAAACATCACCTCCTTTAGTATACTGTACAAGTATTAACATACAGTACTAATTACAATTCAGTATAGTCTTCAATTGTCTCAGTCAGTTAAGTTATCCAAATTCTTACAAAAAGAGAGCTAATCAAATCTGCTCTATCATTTTCTCACTGCAATAAACATATATACTATACCGACTAAGTACAGTAGGTTCGTCATTGCGTGCCTATTCGGGAAAATTACTTAAGGGCAGCCACTGCCTCACACTGACAATTACAGAGATCTTATATGCCAATATGCAGGGTACAGTACAGTATTTGGTAATTGTAATATGATTATGAGTCACAGTAGCAATGAATACAAATTTTTACCAAATAAATAGCAGTACAAAAGCACACTAGAAGTGAGAGACGGGGTTACGAGGCTGGCCATGACACTATGTCAGCCTCCCCGCTACTCCACCCAAGGTCGCACCACTACCCTCACCTGCCACCACACCACAACTACCCTCACCCACCACCACACCAAAACTACTCTCACCCGCCTCCACACCACCACTCCCACTAGCACTGCGTTAAGTGTTGATCTCATTCACTTCGTCCATAAACCCTTCAAAGTCATGGGTGGACACAACTGAAGCATTATCATTGATCTCTTCTTGTTCTTGCCTGTTGTGCCTGTTGCCGTCTAGGTAACTAGTGATTAGGCTTTGTTACCTCTTGCTTATTTCAGTGTTGTGCCTGTCAGTGTAGTATTGGAACAGCTTGTCAAGACCGAACATTATTTCATTGGTTCACTGCTTGGAGGTTTCTGTAATCTTCAACTCATGTTTGAACTTATCCACGCCACAAAGAATGTGGCTGAGTCTGCCTACAGGTAACTCGGACTCCATGCCTTGCAGTTGTGGCTGTTGTTGTTGCTATTCTTGGGGATGTAGTGCTGCGTCGTCAGCCTCATTCCTATGCTCCAGAATATCATATGGATCTTGTTGTTTGATGCTTAAGTGAGCTTCTTGCACCTCTTGCAGCATCAGTTCTTGTGAACTTGGGACTTGTTGAAGGCAGGTGTTGGTTGGTAGGGTGTAGGGTTGGGGGCAACAAGTCGGCAACAATGGATATGGGGGTACGCAGGATGCGGGAGACTGACTGAGTGAGAGGGAGAAGCTGGCTGGGGGGAGCAGTTGGTTGTAGCAGCTGGTTGTAGCTTCTTGGAACAGCTGCGGATTTGGGCCACTCTTGGCCACAAAAACATGCGCTGTGGAAGCATCGCGCTTAATAAAATAAAATGGTGCTAATTTGAGGTTCGTTGTGCAATAAGTGAATCGCGCATTGAGAACGCGCTCAATGAGCAAACCTACTGTATTAAGCTAGTAATTGGCATGGATAAAAAGGTATCTGGTACTACTGTAGCTAACTGTTGACATAAATAATCAGTTCGTAATTTACCAACCACTTCAAAAATAAAGACCACTGTATTTTACATTAGCCATTACGAAATGCTAGTTTCTATAAACTTATGATCTACCATTGAATTATATAAAAACCTCCATAAACTATCATTCCAAGCTTGTATACACTACTGTATTCAAAACAGACACTGTTGCAACATCTTAGTCAGTGGGAATCAAGCAGATCTCCAAATCCTGACCAAGAAGCCCAAGGGTAATAAGATACAGGTACAATTTTTTTACACTTACCATCACTCATGAAGAAGCTTGAAATAATGAAAAAGAAATGTTTAATTCTAAAGCACAGAGCATGAAACATGAACTAAAAATATCTAATGTGCTTTAATGCTCCAAATAATTATGTGCAATATACCTAGGTTATTGAGGCAAGCCTGTGTACTGAGAAAATAAAGAGAAAATCCTTATGGTGGTACCCATTGCTAGTTTGGTTCAATACTCACTGTTTGACTGCATCAGGAATGTCCAGTTGGTCCAGAGGCACCATCTGAGCCAGTTCAGTCAAGTTGTCCACAAACTTCAGTTTCCGATAAAACTTGGTACTGTAAAGAAAGTCGTACTATATAAGAGGAAGTGAATTTTCTAATTTTTTTATTTTTTAAATATATAAATAATATTTCCTTGATCTTAGATACTATACCCAGTCCACTGTTGTACATTCACAGTAAATAGGGCCTACACCCCTTGTGAAACATGAGGTATGTAAAGGAGTACAAGCAAACATCAGAAAAATAAATAATCATCAGTACCCATCCGGGAAAGTTATAATACACAACTGACCTGATGAAAGGTCTTGAAAAGGCAACAACAGTTCGAACCCAAAATGTAGGATGAACAACATGAAGCGTTTTCAAGTTCTTGCGAAGTTTACGGTCAATCATCTGGTAGGCTCGCTTCAACCAGTGGAAACTTGGCATGCTGGATCTTGGTGTTCCTCCAGCAAGGTACACGAGTATATAGTCTTCTGCTATAAGTTGTTCCAGAGTAGAGAGCACATACCTAAAGTAAAACATAATAATACTGGTACTGTAAAGAATACAGATAGTAAGAGTTGTTACATATAGTATATTATTAATATAGGTACTGGGTGCATGAATGTACGTTACCTTAAATATTTCACTCTCTACCATAAGTTCAAGTTGTGATTCTTACTCTGTCTTCCGTTATCAAGCCAAATATCTGATTAAAAGTAAATACAAACCATGAACACAGGTTGCATGAAACGGTAATGACAAGAACACTGGGAACTCATCAGGTTGGAGATTCCAAGTCTCAGCCAAACATCACTGGGATGAATAATGGAGCAATAGTACAAGCTATTTAAATCCTGATTCTCATTCCCTCTAGCCTAGGGGATAAAGAATCTACTTGTTATGACTATAAATCAGGTATTGACAAATGCAAAAAGATATACTAACAGGAACAAGTTATCCATGACATAGTTGTAGTCCCTTCGAGAGCGATCAGGAAGCTGGCAGGCGCTGATCACAATGACAGCATTCCTCTTCTCTCCCAAGTACCCTCCATGGCTTACACACTATTGAAAAGTAAGTTAGGTATTAATGTATTAATTGCATGATAATACTATGAACCTGAACATAACAAATAAAACAAATTATATTGCAGTACGACAGAATTTTGCTTACTCTTACTTTAAAAAAATGTAGCAAACATTTACAATACATTCTATCTTGCTAATCATATCCAATCAGCCACAGTACAATGACCTCACTTCTTATTCCAGAAAAACAGAAACAAACACTTTACTTTCATTTTTCAAATGAGAATTTGCCAAAGATTTAAGATTAAATAGTTTGACCATGTAAGCATGTGTTGGCCTTGGTGCTAGTTTTTATTTTTGAAGGGCATGTTGAAAAGTCTGGTCAGAGACTATCTGCTCCATGTGCACATGCATGATGTTATCTTTGACTCTCCCAGCTTATATACAAGTCTACTATACCTTACAGATATCACCTTTCGATGGTCACTTTTTAACCCTGGCTATCTTTATGTACAGTATGTTTATACTATCCCCCATATTCTTACCTTTCGATATGGAGCAATCACTTTCATGTCAATTCTATGCCACACCCCACCAATCACAACACTTCTCCAGTGTCGCTCCTCAGTGCTCTCTTCAAGAGCAGTCAGCTCAGGTATCATCTGTGGGGGTGGTGGTGGGAGGAACTCCACTTCTGGGTTGAATTTCAAGTCGGCTGGAACACTTGTGTCTAGGTTTCGCAAGTCAAAACTCTCAATCTATAAGGAAATTTACAATTAACTTATTGTACTTCCCATCAAAATCAGTCATTAATTTTGCATATCATTCCTTCCACCTTGCTCTTTTGTTATTTGCTTGCATTTCCTGACCTCTTTCCAAAACAGCTACGAGTTCCTTTCATTCACTCAAAAGCAGACATTTTTGTGGCTTTACCTCCACAGCGATATCAACCTTTGTATCCCACCATTCTGTACTTTTTCTGGTATTTGGGATTAAGGCTTTTCCATACATTTCTTAGGCATTCTTAACCACAACATTCCTACTTATGGCTCAACAACTGTTCTCTCATCAGATGATTTATGAGTGAAAGAAAATGTCAGTATAGTATGGAAATGGGAAAAAAAAAAAAAGAGCATGAATACATAAAACAGAATAAAAAGTTACTATATTTGTTATTCTTTACCTCGACATGATCAATATCATCATCATCATCATCATCATCATCATCTTCACCATCACTCCTCTGACTGAACACTGAGGCCACCGAGATGGAGTCATCATCAACGGGTGACCGCAGGATGTCCTCAGCCACAGAGATTCTTTTCCGAGAGTAAACACCTTCCAGATCCAGGGTCTTTGGTTTATCTAATAAAGGACAGGATACAGCTGGCATTAATAACACTGCCTCTTTAGCTAATCAACACTACAGTATAAGGTTAAAAGAGGACTGTCAGCCACTTGGGTATAAGAGACATTTCTATTAGTGTAAGTTATAGCAAAGCACAATGCATCTCATTATACAGTACTGTATAAGATTAAGTAAGCCACATAAAAACAAAAGGGACAATCACTGAACCAGAAATGTGATACACTGTACATGCATGCCATACGTGCATCAAATAATTTGGGTTTATTAAATCATATCTTTTATATACATTATACGTTGGGTACACAATGGAGTATAATACATAAATTACATCAATTCTAGTGTAGCATTTTCATTACAATTTACTCAAACAACTACTTACCTTCTTCCGGAGACGTGTCAAATTGGTCACAAGGTGTTCCGGATACATCAGTGCAGTTTGTGACCTCGGACATGTCACCAGAGTCAATTAAAAATTTGGATACACTTAATTCATCCCTGTTATCATCATCATCATCATCATCACCGGTTCCAGTGATGATAATGTCAGGCACTGCGGGTGGTGGTGCCGCCACATCACTATCAATCTTGTTTATGGGATCACTTGCCAGGGATACAGATTCCTTCTCTGGAGCAGGTGGAAGTGCCGCAGTTACCTCGCGTGAAAGGTCTATATCCTCTGGTATTTCTTCGCTTGTGTTGGCACTCAGATCGAGGGTGGGAGCTTTGATCTTCTTCAGTCCAATGTCATCAGATTTGCTCTCAATAAAGACACCTTCAACCTCCAGCTCCTTGTTGCCTTCTTTACTCACACGGAAAGATCTTCTTCTCTCAAATCTAAACCCTCTCTCATCTTCCTCATCATCGTCTTCAGTGAATATACTTGATGATCGCTTTGAGCTGTTGCTACATTCATTTTCCTGTGGAAGACTCTCGTCAATGACGGCTCGAATTTCATTCTTCACAGCACTATCCAGGTCCAAGCCTTCAGCTGATATAACTTTCTTTGGTGAGGAAATGCCACTGTCTGTTTGACCAATGATGCTATTTTGTTGTTCTTGCAATGAATTATGAAGAGCTTCAATGACATCTTTATTTACATACTCACTGTATTTATCAGAATTATTCAAAACTTCTTCAATTTCCTTGGGAGAAAGAATATCTTGTAATCGTCCACTGAGATTGTATATATCCTTATACTTTGTAAAGTCCATGCACTCTCTTACCTTTATGAGTGTACTCTGCTCAATACTTAAACTTTCTTCATTACAATTCTCTTCTGTAAGATTGAAGCTCATATCATTTATGGCACTATTCGAGCTATTTTTGGTGCTTTCAGATTTAGGTGTGGATGTGTTGGTTTGTTTCAGCAGCTCATCAGATGACCCATTATTAGCCAAGTTCCTGAGATTATTACTGGCCATTTCAGCCTCATCCACAATCTCAGAAACATCCTGTAAGTCTTCACTGTTATCTAGCATGTGTTCTATCTCTCGCAAATCTTTAGCAAAAGTACCAATAACTTCTGTTGATGCATCACCTTCAGTGCCTTGAATATTCCTGTTAGTATCAAATTTACTGTTGCAGTTTTCGTGCTGGCCTTCCAGATTAGGTAAGGCCTCTTCAGGTACAATCTTTCTCCGTATGCTGCCATGTCTATGGAACTCGCCAGTTCTGACTAAACCTTCAATTTTCTCAGCATCAGGGGCATCAATAGGAGTCAGGTGTACTTTACGCCTATAGCTTTTATGCCTAACAAAAGCATTTTCATGTGAGTTTGGGAGATGATATTCCTCAAAGTAATCTTCCTCAATATCACTGCCAACTTCAAATCCATTCCCTTGCTTGGGTGTGTTGTCAGACTCTTCTAATTCATCTGCAAGCAAGCTTACCATTACTGCACACATTTCTAGCCATAATACATAAAAGTTTACAACTTACGCTTACTGATAAAATACTGTACACCTGCACTATCTTACAAATTAACTTATAATTCAAGGGCTACAAAAGTAAATGAAACACTTTACATTCTGTGTAATGCAGTGCAATTAACAAGTACATTACAATACAGCATTAGTATGCTAGCAACTACATATACTGTATATGAGAATAGTTTCTCTGACTTACTCTTCTATAACATGTAGGTACTGTACTGCAGGCAACATACAGAAGTGGCAAACATAGATTAAATATTTCAAACCTGAAGGTAGTGAGGGAATTCTTGTGACCACTAAATTAATACACATGACAAGCATAAAAGTAAAGCAATTTTAAACCAAGTAAGACTACAATACATTAAAAACAGTACCAATACTTATTCATTGAACACTAAGAGTACACACCTGGTTTGTAGTTGGGTGTGAGGAGGTTGGGTGAAGCGGACTGCAACTCATCAGATTCCACAAAACACACACCAGCGCTCCTCTTGCTGTCAGCTTTCATAGCTCTAGGACTGGTCGGAAACTCCACTGAAATAAAGTTCACTCATCAGTAGTTACTATTAGCGGCGATGCCTCATTCTACAAATGAGCATCAGTTCAGCTGCCTGGTTTTATTGAAACCGTCTCAAAGTATCAACCCAGTAAATCAGAAGTTCTTCAGCAGCTTCTGTGTCCCTTACTCCTCAGCTTAATGTTTTATACTGTTCACACCAAATAAAATTATAAATCATTATTATTATTTAAATTGATTACAGAATGGTTCTATGCTGAATAAAAGTTATCATATCATGATTAGGGCCTACCATAAAGATTTCACACACAGAGGAATATTCCTATGGTTAGAGTAATTTAATCCATAATTTACCAGTTTCAGTGGTATAATCCTCAGGTGCTGGAAGAGTGAGTTCTGGAGCAACCATCCCTGAAGACGAGGGAGGTCTGGAGGAAAACGGTGTGTGTTCAGGACTGGTGGTGGCTGACATCTGTGAACTGGAGGGAGGTCGTGACGAGGCTGCCGAGGATGTGGCCAGGTCTGGGTCACTGGTGGTCAGATTACTCGGTGCCAGTGACACCTGAGAGACTGCAGCACTCAGGGGTGGACTGGCTGACCCCTTGACACCACCGGCCTCATCTCTCACCCCGACACCTCCGCCAATGATGGCTTCACTCGTCTCACCCCGCATCACAACCTGAGGACACCACTACAATTAGCCAGGAAGCTTACTTATGGCCAGGGCCTACATTAATTAAACACTGACTTATAAACACCATCCATACTGTCATATTCATCCAGCCACACTGCCACACCCACTATAATATTACACCCATATTCAATACCACCACACAACAACACCCATACTGCCACATAACACCACACCAAACACACAGAAAAAAAAAAATACACTTCAGTTCAAGTCAGTCATAAAAAAACCTGTGCTACTTTCAAAATGCTTCGAGTTGTTAACATTACGGTACGTGTTTCTTATCATAGTCTGATTTCCTCAGTGTAGGTGGTGTTGACAGATTTATGGATGGAAAAATAAGTAGCGTTTTAATCTGGGAACGAATACAGTACACCCATAAATAATGCTCGAGTCACCTGGCAATCACATACACTTAATCTTAGTAATGATATGTAGAATTGGTGTTACAAGAACTGTGTCTGTGTGTGTTCCTGCCCTGGCGTCATATTCTCGACCTTTTCTCCTAACCCCGCCAGTCTCACACCCTCCCCCTATTATAAAGCATTAGTGGGGTGAGCATTGTTCCTGGCTGAGGTGGTCGACCCTTCACCTCAACTCAACTCACCTCACCACCACCACCACACCCACACACCCACTCACTCTCTCTCTCTTATTACGTTTGAGTCACTTCGATATCTGTTTTCTCTCTCCAGGAAGTTAATTTTAACTTTATTTCACTTCTCTATAACCGTAAGCCTATGCGACGTTAACTTACACACTTTCTAAACAACCTTTACAGTTTTTGTTCATTGTATTCATTTGTCTCAGAGGGAACTGTTCAAACATCACCATCGTCTTGAGCTTCACTTTAAAGAGATATTATTATTAGCCTATAGCAGATTGTTATGATATCATCGAACAAACACATTCACCATGCAACATTGCAATATCCGTTAGGCACATTAAAAATATATATATAGTATACTTTGATGTTTCTTGTCAGGAGCCTGTTGCTGCCTAGTATAGTTGTGTGGTTCATGACTTGCCAGATGAGGAGACAGTGTTTTTGTTGGTGGTTATACAGTCACGGTCAATAGTCCTGCAAAACCTTCGACTGAAACGGCCTCGAAAACTGGTGCGCATCTAAAGCTGTTGGTCTCTGTAATATTGGGGTTCATAAGATTCTTTCTGTCGCTCACTTTCATTCATCTAATGCAAGACTTTTGACCGTGACTGTACCGTTGGGTCTCCAGATGTCACGGACACCCATAAATCTAATCAAGTAATAGCATGGAAGTTCAAATGTAAAGGTAATTGTTTCGGTCGTAATAGTAATCTCAATTCTAATCAGTGTAATCACAACGACATCACCTCGTAGGAAACTATCATTTGGGGGCGTAAAATTTACAATTGCTCTTCAAGCTGAAACACTGAACTGTAATGCCAATTGAAGACTGGAGGAACCATTTCTGGGAAAGCTGATGATGACAGCCAGTGAAACTTCATTATCGGGTTATCATGGTTTGACTCCACACTATCAGAGACGAGGTTTAATTCGCTAACCCTAACCAATTCAGAGGTCAAGTCAATTCAGTTTTGGAGTATATACTGTTAAAAGATTACAGAAATTGGGAGACATTTGGATACACGAATTTTCTTTTATATTTTTGTAATACCTTCCAGCGTTCAGTAGGAGCGAGAAGTATTGGTGGTTTTACCCTGAGACGAATATAACAATGTGGAAGAGATGATTCCATATTGCTGTCTGTCTCAGAATGCTCTTAATCTATGTTATATATACATAAATCCTCTTACACAAGATATGTCACTCCAATTACGCACTTAACAAAAGCTTTCGTATCCCTCTCGTTATCGCAACACAAAAAAATTACAGTAAACTGCAATAATTATAACAACAACTAGATAAGGGTGGAGTGGGACCGACAATACAAACATTACCTTATCATGTTGCAATAAATTTACACAATAAGTTCTCATTACACAACAAGCTAGGCTACTGTATTTAGGACTACGGTACGCAAACTTAGGACTGCATTCCTAGTCATTGCTAAAGACATGGAGGAAAGTGTCAAAACCTCACACTGATCGGCACTAATATAGGCCTAATTACGTTAAAAACAAATTATTGGTGTTAAAATGGATGAAATTGTGTGTGCTAAAAAAAAAAATGACGTCACAGCCCACTACTACAGCTTGGTCAGATCAGGATGCGGCGAGGGGGTCTTTAAATTCTGAATGGGATTTGGGCCTTTAAAATTCTACACACGTTGCCCCCTCCACACTCTTGACCACCTGCCTACCTACCTGCCTACTTACCTACCTACATACCTACCTGTCTACCCACACATAAGTTACAAAGTCTCTATAGTTGACGGGTAACTAAAGTTGGCGTCATAATGAATATACTGTATTTGTGTAGGCTTTTCAGTCATCTGGGCTGGGGCTTCCTTATCTATCAAAACATGTCAGTGAAATCCCCTCAGTCAAATAAGATCGTTAAGGGGAGAGTGTAGTTTTGGTACAATGGAGGGCCTTGATTCCTCCAAAGTATGCCGAATAATGGTGGCCTGTTGCTTGGAATAGTTTGGAGGAATAATTTGCTCCGGATTTACCAACACTGTACGTATCCTCCCCTTAATGATGATACAAGGTAAACATCGA
Source organism: Petrolisthes cinctipes (assembly GCA_033782935.1). Lineage (NCBI taxonomy): Eukaryota > Metazoa > Arthropoda > Malacostraca > Decapoda > Porcellanidae > Petrolisthes > Petrolisthes cinctipes. The sequence goes on from JAWQEG010001931.1 coordinate 33,163, forward strand.
CACAGTTGGAGAAATGGTTAATCGAGAGTTGACCGACCACCTGTGTTAAGGGACCCTGTGTTGTAGTCAGAAAATTGGAGTTAAATGAGTCCTTCATATATTATCATGAAACACCACCTATAAGGAAGGAGCTCGTTTCGTGGCATGGCCAGGAGGAATCATACACGATCACAGGGTCATTAATAGTTGCAGTTTACTGTGGTTGGGTATAATTAAATCGCCTGGTGATAGAGTAAAATATCAAAAGGTGACTCTGACATAGAAAGCTTAATTGTATCAAAACATTCTACAGCAATATGTCAATAAATCACGTTATAACTTCGAGCACATTCATCATAATAATAATAATAATACAATTTTTTTTTCCAGCTGAAGACGTTTAGAAACAAGTAACGGGTATTTTCCGGTAGACCAAAGTATGAACAAAATATAAAAGCCGTTTGTCGGGGTACGAAAACCGTATAGTGTGACGGAATGTGGCTCAACTTGCTTTCATATGACCCTTGACACGACTACTGTACCAAGAGTATATTTAGGAGAAAGGGAAATAAGGAAGGGGGGTGTTCAGCGCAGGTCTCTGTAACTTATGACAACCCTCCTACCGGTATAGAACGCAGCTAGAAAAAAATAAAATAAAAAAAAGAGGGAGGGGAGAGGAAATAGTGTGTAAAGAATGGGTGGAAGGCAGATGGGGCGGAAAGTTTAAGAGTGGAGGGAAGGAAGAGGACAATGGAAAAGCACAAAAGAGAAGAAAACGAAAGAATTATGCAGGAGGAAGGTATATTATTATTATAGAAAGGCGGATGACGAGGGAGGAAATAGAAAACAAAGAGATTGAAGTGGCGAGGAAGGACAAGGAAAGAGAAAGGAAGAGGAGGGACAGAGGGAGTACAAGAGGGGGTAAAGGGGGGTGGGGACATAAGGATGACGTAGGTGATGGTGGTGGTAGAGGGGGGGGAGGGAGGAACATGGAGAGAAGGGGGAGGAGGGAGAGGAAGGAGAAAGGGTGGAAGGGGAGGAGGGAGAAAGGGTGGAAGGGGAGGAGGGAGAAAGGGTGGAAGGGGAGGAGGGAGAAAGGGTGGAAGGGGAGGAGGGAGAAAGGGTGGAAGGGGAGGAGGGGTGAAGGAGGAAGGAAGGAGGAAGGAAGGTGAAGGAGGAGGAAGGGAGAGATGGGGGTATGTGTGTGGGGGGGGGGGGGTATACGGGACACACACCTTCCCCCCCCCCCCAACATAACCGTCCTTCCTACCTACTACTACCCACATCCGCAGATTTGAACAGTCACACCACCAACCTGCTCCTATAACGCTCTCTCTCCCTTACAACACACACAGACAACAACAACCTTTAACAACCTGTAACACTATAATAACAATAATAATAATAATAATTCTTTAACATACATACATACATACATACCTCGCTTCCATGCACCGCGGGGAGGGAATTGTTCTCTTCACTATAATACACTGCTAATTCCAGGCACAGGAGATTATAACACAATATCAACTTCACTATACAGATCCCGAGGTAGACTATAGACTGGAAGGAAGGTAATAGAATGAAGGAGAACTCGTGCCCAGTGAAAGGTTCTCTCTGACATTGGTGGTGGTGGTGGTGGTGGTGCCTGGGGTTGGTGGGGATACTGTCGTACTGCACTGTTGAAATTGCCTCAATGTCAACACAGCATTCCCTTCGGTAAACATTATAATAGTCTATTATACCCAATCAACAGTCAGTCATGAATAAATAATATTATAGATATGGATTGTTGTTATCATCTCGTGGTATCAGCAGTGGTATATAGGTAAAGATTATCGCATAATTGTTATCATTTCAGGTAACACTTTACATGAGATAACAATATCACCGTGTTAGGATAATCTTTACAAAGGCTAACAAAAGTTGATACATCTTACAACAGAAAATCCCTCACCCAGAGTGTAATGTAATTTTATATGCTGATTGCTGCAAGTATTGTATTGATAAAGTAGGCTCATGCAATACTACAATATTGATTACGACGTATACTGTATGAAAGTAGATAATTTGCGACCTCACTTAATTAGGATTGCAATTCGGCTAATATTAAGAGATTTATTCATACATCAAATTATACATAGCTTCTGTGGATATTTTCAAGGTAACATGCAACATGAGGTCAATAATTTTAAGGTAAAATGAAAGTGAGAGAAGAGAAGAAAATAAACGAGCAACGGTAAAAAAAAATAAAATAGGGGAAACAGTAGATGTGAGAGGGAGTGGCCAAAGGTTAGATAGAAGTTATAAAAGAGTAAGGGGGAAGAGGATGAGAAAAAGGTGCCAGGAAACGAGAAAACATGAAAGACGCGATCATCTACTGGGAAAGGAAGTGAGCGAACAAAAGGTCATTATTTAAGAATTGATCATTAACACTAACAGGAAATAACCACGGATGAAAGGTTACTAATTACTATACAAGACATAATTTCAATTTTTTGTTATAATATAGTTGCTATTTTTCCCTTCAATTTTGCTTCAATTTCAGTCATAAAACACACCCAGACTGATGCAAAAGTTATGCCTGTCCTTTCCTCTTGGTCCGCTCTGTTCAGTATATGCCACACACAATGAAATTTCGATGCACCAAACCACAGTGACAAGAATGTGTGTGTAAGTGTAACAAAGATTGCTAGTAATTACTCCCTTACACTCAGGTAGCGTGACTGGCTACTAATACTAGTTTCCTGCTGCTGCTGCTGTTGCTGCTACACACGTACGCTTGTCGTTTGCAATACAAGTTAAAACTATAAAGCATGACATGGACGTGTGATCACTGAATTTTGACTTGCCCCACTTAATTCTTTCAATAATTTGGACGGCACAGTCACATATAATTCAATAACGGCGAAGTATCATATGGTTAAAACTGGTTTCTATACAGGCTTAAGGGGTTATATAGGACTTTATTTTGGGTGGTAAATCTGGAGCAAATGATTCCTCCAAACTATTCCAGGCAACAGGACACCATTATTTATGTTCATCTGGTCCTCTGTCCTGGCATACTTTGGAGGAATCAAGGCGCTCCAAGCCTCCAATCTTTCAAACGTATACTATCCTCTTAAAGACTGACAGAACGGCGAAGTATCATATGGATAAAACTGGTTTCTATACGGACTCAAAGCACCAGATGCGACTAATTTTGAATTTATAAACTGCCAAAGCTGGAACTGAAATGGAACTTAAGACAGGTTGAGCGGAAATGCAGTAACCAAGAAGAAAGTGACGTCATACAATGCAGGTGTGGGAGACGAAAGAGTCATACGTCTGGCAGGATCACGAACCACCACCACCACCACCACCACCACGCCGCTACTCAAGGTGGCATTATAACATTATTATTTTTGAAACTTCATGAGGATCCATCCATTCGTACACACCTGGTGCCATACTATGCTAAACCATCGCGTCGTCTCTCGTAGGTGCCTAATAAGACGTTGATGATCTCTTCAGCATCAAAGTTTCGTTGAAATTCAAATCCTCTCAGAAACTTCTTGACGTAAAAAAGAATTAATTCACCGTTTAGGTATGCAGGGATGTTGCATCATACATTATTTTTATCACACACGCGCGCACACACACACACACACACACACACACACCTGTATCATGATCAATTTAAACCGTATCTTCTTGTATAATTTGCCCGACTCTGCCTAGCCTAGTCTTCAGTAATAACACTTTTAATATGCATCCTCTAAAGTCTAAACAAAGTCTAAACAATGCAATATAAGAGTGATTCCTAACTCCTGAGTCACACTGCCTGATAGAATTAGCTAGGAGGAATCAGTAGCACTCCAATTCACCCACAAAATATACTAAATAATCCCTTGAAATGATGGATAATATGATAATAATTATATAAAGGTTAGTAGTGTGACTGTAGCAAGCTCAATCACCACTACAAGTTACACAATCAACCAAGCATCTACAGAACTGACTGACACCTGCAACTGACCTCTATATTATATCCACCTTGAAGACCCACCGTAACCTCTGACATTAATAAACACTTTCATAACTAGACATGAGAGAGAGAGAGAGAGAGAGAGAGAGAGAGAGAGAGAGAGAGAGAGAGAGAGAGAGAGAGAGTGTGTGTGTGTGTGTGTCCTGATGAAAATGTGCACCGATTGCCTTCTAAGTAATATGACCTTACACACACACACACATCCTTTACCCTTGGGTAGATGTGGACCCTACAACATACACAATTATTTCCTCGTGTATCACTTCGCGTTCAATTCTCAAGAAGGTCACATTACAAGCAAGCAAAGGTACACACACACACAACCGTAATCACCCACAAATTCATGAAAACAAACACACACACACACACACACAAACAACTGTAATCACCCACAAATCCATGAACACACACACACAAGCAACCGTAAACACCCACAAATCCATGAAAAACACACACACACACACAAGCAACCGTAAGTAATCACCCACAAATCCATGAAAACAAACACACACACACAAGCAACCGTAAACACCCACAAATCCATGAAAACACACACACACACACACAAGCAACCGTAAACACCCACAAATCCATGAAAACACACACACACACACACACACACACACACACACACACACAAGCAACCGTAAACACCCACAAATCCATGAAAACAAACACACACACAAGCAACCGTAATCACCCACAAATTTATGAAAACAACACACACACACACAAGCAACTGTAATCACCCACAAATCCATGAACAAACACACACACACACACAAGCAACCGTAATCACCCACAAATCCATGAAAACAAACACACACAAGCAACCGTAAACACCCACAAATCCATGAACAAACACACACACACACACAAGCAACCGTAAACACCCGCAAATCCATGAAAACAAACACACACACACACAAGCAACTGTAATCACCCACAAATCCATGAAAACACACACACACACACACAAAGCAACCGTAATCACCCACAAATCCATGAAAACAAACACACACACAAGCAACCGTAAATACCCACAAATCCATGAAAACAAACACACACACACACAAGCAACCGTAAACACCCACAAATCCATGAAAACAAACAAACACACACACACACACACATTCACCGTCAAGTGCACAAACTCAGCCGACACCCTGTCTGTCTGTTTGTCTGTCTGTCTGCCCTTTAGTTTGTACTTTTATTTTACCCTGTTTTTACTTTTATTTTACCCTGTTTGTACTTTGATTTTACCCTGTTTGTACTTTGATTTTACCCTGTTTGTACTTTGATTTTACCCTGTTTGTACTTTTATTTTACCCTGTTTGTACTCTTATTTTACCCTGTTTGTACTCTTATTTTACCCTGTTTGTACTCTTATTTTACCCTGTTTGTACTCTTATTTTACCCTGTTTGTACTCTTATTTTACCCTGTTTGTACTGTTTGCTTTGCCTTACCTAACCAAACAATGTCTCTTTGTTTACTCTTGTTTTTCATCCTGTTTGTTTTACCACGTAGCATCTGCATGACCTCAACACTTTACTGGGGACAACCTTCACAACCAGTCATCACAGCCAACTCTCAGCCAACATCCACAGCCAACTCTCAGCCAACATCCACAGGCAACTCTCAGCCAACCAGCCACCTCAGCCAAATATAATTCACCACAGCCTTACATTACTCCACTAGGCTACTGAGGGAGCCTAGTCGAGTTAGGAGGAATCAATAGCAATCCAAATTACCTTAATACAAAAATAAATAATTCCTTTAAATGACAAGACTTCATGCTAATAATTATAGGTACCGTATAAAAGGTTAGTATGACTGCGGTAGCCAGCCCACGTATACATGTTACACAACCAACCACCTACAGCCTGACACCTGCAACTGACCTCTACATAGGCTATATAACCACCTTGAAGACCCACGGTAGCCTAACCTTCACTACAGCCTAACATGACTCCACTAGGCTACTACTGTCCACTACTAAGGCAGCCTGGTAGCCAATATACACAGCCAGTCAGCCAGTCAGTAACTCAGCCATATAAAGCCAATCTCAACCCTACACTACTTCACAACAACCACCACCACCACCACAACAAGATGCCACTCAGCCAACTACCACAGCCACTCAGCCAGCCAGCCAGCCAACCAGCCACTTACCCTGCTCCACCCTTACATTCCTCCACAATCACCCACCACAGCCAGTCAGACATCCACCCACCCATCCACCCAGCCATGTAATTCACTACACTCCCATCCAACCAAACCTCTACTTACTCTTTCCTGCGCCCCACCCTCCCACTCACCCACCCACCCCTTCCTTCCTCATTCAATTCCCTCCAACCACAAAGCACTCCACCCACCCATCCACTCACTCACCCACCCATCCACTCTCACTCCCACCCTATTTATCTCGCATCCTATACACCCACTAAACTCATTATCCATTCATTCACCTTAACCTTTGTTCTATTCACACACTCGTAACTCCCCTCACACACACAAACAGACATACGCCTATATTGAAGGGGGAAGTACAGCGTTGGTAAATCTGCATCAACAAACAATTCCAAGCAACAGGCCACCATTATTTTGTGTTAATCTGATCCTGTTTTCCTGTCATACATTACAGGACATATCAAAGCGCTCTACAGTATGTATCGCTGTAATGTACGGTACCAATGTAACTCAGATTAGGGCAGGTATTAATTAAGCCCGTGTGCATGCATGGTTTTCAGTTCATCCCCAAAACACAATTCATTCATTTTACAACTCTCTCTATATAAGCTTCCAAATGACTGTCATCTCTCCTTCGAGGATACACACATTAATTTTACCTTATCTTTCTTTCGACATTCCAACATGGTAGGCTTCTTATTTCTCCCACAGTGTCTCCTTGGGGGATCAGATTACTGTTCTCATGTGTGTGGGAGTGGCTTAACCTTCACAACACTCCTGGACCTACCTAGCCTACCTACCTATAATTTTATACCTATTCATTCCACCCATTCATCCACCTATCCACCCAATGCCCACAAATACACCCGTCTCTATCCCCTTATTCACCCACTTATTCACCCACCTATTCTACCTCTTTCCACTCGTTCATCCATCCACCTACCCATCTCTATACTTCTTTCTATTCACTCACCCACCTACCCATCTCTACTCCATTCCACCCATTCATCCACCTACCCAATTACCCACTCATCTACCCACCAAGACACCCATGCAACTAACTACTATACTTCTTTCCACCCACCCACACACCTACCCATCTATATATACCCCTTGCCACTCACTCACCCATCTCTATCTATTTCCACCCACCAACCTATCCACCCACTTCCGGTCAGCCCCAGTGAAAGGACCCACAACACGTCAGTCAGTCAGTCAGTCAGCCATGCAACCCACGTCAGGAGAAAGGACACCCCGCAGTGCTGACGGAATACCTAATGTGTCAGCACCGTCAGATTCATTAATTAAGGGTCCCTGTGATGTATATAATAGTCGAAAAATTGGAAGTAAATGAGTCCTTCAAATATTGCCACGAAACACCACCTACAAGGAAGGAGCTTGTTTCGTGGCATAATCAGGAGGAATCAGAAGCCACCAATTTTCATACACGATCACAGGGTCCTTAAGATGAGGGTTGTGGGGGAGAGGGGTTGGGGTGGGTTGATCATGTGAGGGGGGTAGGATAGGTGGTGGTGGTGGTGGTGGGTGGGGGGAGTAGTGGGAGGAGGGGGTAGTGGGAGGGGGGAGTAGTGGGAGGAGGGGGTAGTGGGAGGGGGGAGAAGGGGGAAGGAAGTGATAGTGGTGGGGGGGGGAGAAGGGGGAAGGAAGTGATGATAGTGGTGGTGGGAGAAGGGGGAAGGAAGTGATGATGGTTGTGGGAGGGGGGGGGGGGAAAGGGGGAGTATTGGTGATTGAGATGGTGGTGGTGGGGTGGGGGGGGATGGGGATAATGTTCGCCTGCAGCCTACATAAAACACACACACACACACATACTATAGTCTGTTTCCGGGCACAGCTAGGAGGATGAATCAGGAACCCACCACTCCCCACCACAACAAATCACCCTCTGAAGAATAATACTATTGACGTGAGAGCATATTTTTCACCTCAATGGCTCATACGTCACTGTTACACGGAGCGCCTCCATCAAACACAAAGGGTTTCCTGATCCATCAAACTAACTGATCGTGTGTCTGTTGTGAGAAAACCAGGAAGGCTTTACAATCCTGTGGTATTTCTGTGTGTGTGTGTGTGTTTTGAGGTGTGTAGGTATGCAGGCGTGTGTGTGTGTGTGTTTTGAGTGTGTAGGAATGCAGGCGTGACTGTACTGTGTGTGTGTGTGTGTGTAGGCGTGAGTGTAATGTGTGTGTGTGTATGTATGTGTATGTGTGTGTGTGTGTGTGTAGGCGTGAGTGTACTGTGTGTGTGTGTGTGTGTGTGTAAGCGTAAGTGTACTGTGTGTGTGTGTGTGTGTAGGCCAAGTGTACATGTGTGTGTAATGAAACACTATACAACATATGCGGGGTCGTCTGCATGGGTTTGTTCAAGGTAAATAGAGCTACCATATTTACTTTGGGTTTGTTTATCATACGTCTACGTACGAGCGTGCCTACTTGCTGTCTTCTCTACGGTGCATAATGAGAGAAGCGTGACGTCTGTGTTAAAGCAACTTCCGTCGTCTGTTTGTTGTTTACCCTCCCACAACAATACAGTAAGCAAGAAACAACAACAACAACAATAACAACAACAACAAGTTGTTCAAAAAATGGCGTATAAACCGTATGTAAACAGTACTTATCTTTTTTTTTTTTTTGTTCTCTGATAGTCGTTCCAAGATGTGGCGTAAAAATCGTGTGTAAATAGGAGTACTATAACATTTTTCTTTCTTTTTTCTTTTGTTTTCTGATACAGTAGTTCAAAAAAATGTCGTATAAACCTTATGTAAACAGGCTTCCTATAACATTTTTCTTTCTTTTTCTTTTATTTTTGTTGATACAGTCGTTCAAAAAAATGGCGTAAATATCTTAAGTAAACATGAGTAGGCTACAATAATATTCTTATATTTTTTTTGTTCTCTGATACAGTCGTTCAAAAAATTGGTGTAGGCTATAAACCGTATATTAATTAAGAGAATAATTAGCCTAGTATATAAATATTCTTAAAACAATCTATTCTTAACTAAAATAAATCGGATCTAAAAATAATTCTGTACGTGTGGTCATAATATTTCGAGTTGAAATTTTTGGAGATGTACTTTTCTTTATGTAGTGACTGTACAAGCAAGCAAGAAATATTAGTGTTGTAGTTGTTGTTATTATTATCTATGTTGGTTAGTCTGTCTGTCTGTCTGTCAACTTCCATAACACCACCTCTTCCATTCAGCACCTGGTTGGCAAGAGGTAGAATTTATTAGGCTACTTCTTGGTCCGTCAGTCGTGTGTATGGTGCATGTAGCCTAGTCGTGGATGTATAGTCGTGTGTATAGTAGTGTGTGTAGTGTTAAGTCATGCAGAGTAGTGTATAGTCGTGTGCATAGTCGTGTATAGTAGAGCATAGTAGTGTGTAGTCGTGTTAAGTCATGCAGAGTAGTGTATAGTCGTGTATAATAGAGTATAGTCGCGTGTGTAGTGTTAAGTCATGCAGAGTAGTGTATAGTCGTGTGAATAGTCGTGTATAATAGAGTATAGTCGTGTAAAGTCGTGCGTGTATACTGTATAGATCGTGTACCGTCGTGGTAAAAAAATAATCATCCATATAGGAGTAACTCATTTGGCATTAGCATTTTAATTAGCCTAACTACATTTTCTATTTGCTACGAGGCCTTGATGTCAAAGTGGTGTTCACGAATTCATGAGGCCGACTGTACATAGTTACTTTCCCCTCAAGATACAGCCGTGTGTGTGTGTGTGTGTTTTTATAGTGTAATGTTTACCGATGTTTTGTACTCTTTTCAGTGCTGTGTTTTGGTGAAGTGAAGAACTAGCTAGGCTATCTCGGAGAGGGATCGCATCGCTGGGGGGTGGAGGGGGAGTTGAAAGGCGGTGAGAGAGAGAGAGAGAGAGAGAGAGAGAGAGAGAGAGAGAGAGAGAGAGAGAGAGAGAGAGAGAGAGAGAGAGAGAGAATGTTTGTGTGTGAGAGAGAGAGAGAGAGAGAGAGAGAGAGAGAGAGAGAGAGAATATATGTGTGTGTGTGTGTGTGTCATTCATATGGAGGTCTCAGTACTGTGTTAACCCAAGCCTCACCCTGACTCCCTTTCTTCCTCTCCCCCCCCCCCCCTGAATCCCCCTTACCTGGCCCCCTCCCTCATCACACACACCCTTCCCTTCCTCTGCTCCCTCACCCTCCCTCCCTCTGCTCTCCCTCACCCTCCCTCCCTCCCTCCCACAGTTTGCACACCTACTCCCTCCCCCATCCCCCCTTCTCTTTCTTTCCCATCTACCCCCCCCCCCTCCCTCTCTCTTTTGCTCTTTCACCCCTTCTTCCCTCTCCTATTCATCTCCCTCTTCCAATCTTCCACCTCATTCCACCCCTCCCTCCTCACTTCCCTTCTCTTCCACTTTCCCCCTATCTCCACAGCTCCCTCCTCTTCCACACTCCCACCTCACTCCACACTTCCCCCCTCCACCTCCCTCTTTTCCCACCTCACTCCTCTCCCACTCCCCCTCCACCTCAATCCACACCTACCTTCCTCCCTCCCACTCATCCACCCTCATCCCTGACCCCAACTCGTCAACAAACATACAAACAAACAAACAAACACGATAAAGCTGTGACCTGACTTCATACAACCCAAACCGAAGACTTTCTATAGTGGAGGTGTAAGCTGAATATAAACATCTCTATTCTATAACTCTTTCCACCTGAATATATCCTTCTTTATATCCCACCCTCTTCCACCTGAATGCATTGCCTCCTCCACTCGTCTCTCTCTCTCTCTCTCTCTCTCTTTCTTCCACTTAAATTATACTCCTTCACACACTCTCTCTTCCATCCCTGACTCCACCAAGCATCATTCACTTCACACTTACGTTATATATATACCCTCGTTTTCCTACCCTATCCTATATCTCTCTCTCTCTCTCTCTCTCTCTCTCTCTCTCTCTCTCTCTCTCTCTCTCTCTCTCTCTCTCTCTCTCTCTCTCTCTCTCTCTCTCTCTCACATCGTCGTCGTCGTCTACATGACTTTCACCGCTAGACTTGTACAGTGTGGTCACTAAGATGCAACTCATCACTGCAACGGCACCTCTCCTTTCTCCCTCTCTCTCTCTCTCTCAGCCTAGGTCATGTTTAAATTAAGGACCCTGTGATCATGTATGAGACTTGGTGGCTTCTGATTCCTCCTTACTATGCCACGAAACGAGCTCTTTCAATACAGGTGGTGTTTCGTGGCAATGTTTGAAGGACTCCCAAACCTCCAATTTTTCTATAATGCATATATGGGGTTCCTAAAGGGGGTAGGGTAATTCACTTTATTTGTTACATTGGAGTGCCATGATTCCTCCAAAGTATGCCAGGAAACAGGACTAAATGAACAAACATAATGGTGTTCTGTTGCTTGGAATAGTTTGATGGAATTGGTGTTCTCAGATTTACCGACACTGCACTTCCACCTTTAATTCATCCTAGAGAGAGAGAGAGAGAGAGAGAGAGAGAGAGAGAGAGAGAAGGAAGCACTTGGCGTGTTTACTGTCTACATTATCTGCCTCATTCATCACTTATTTACAGCATTCCTTATATAACACACACACACACCAACATACGCATATTTACACACAATGCCAGGCCCCTAACCTCAATCTAT
>JAWQEG010001931.1:47500-50418 GCA_033782935.1 Petrolisthes cinctipes
AAACAAAACAAAACAAAAGAAAGCAGTAATAAGAGAGACAAAAAACAAAGTGGAGCGTCCGATAAATGATAGAGAGTATGACTTCCTGTAGGTGTCGTCCCCAGCCCCCGTTATTCAGACCCCCCCCCCCCACCCCCTCCTCCCTTCCCCCACCCCCTCCCTCACTCATTGTGGAAGCCCTATACATATATATATACATACATACATACATACATACAGAGGGATATAAACATTCACACATACAGTAAATTAAATCACAAGAGACTTATTTTAAACTTATTAGAAATCACATCACACACTCTCAAACACACTCTCAAACACACACACACACACACACACACACACACACACACACACACACACACTCTCTCTCAAAGATACACGCAACACGAAATCACAACACACACATATGTAAATCACAACACACACATATGTAAATCACAAAAACACACATATTAAATCACAACACACACACACACAACACAGGATACCCACACACATATAAACACACTATAAAATACACACACACACACACAAAAGTAAAAGGAACTCAAGTAAGTGGTAAGGTATTTCTGGCCCCCGGAAAAAGTGAGAGGCAGTGAAAAAATAAAGAGAGAGGAAGGCAGGCTAAAAGCAGAGGAAACCCAGGCCCTCCCTCATTCCAACACTCGTGAATTTTACAGGTTACTCGGGGTTGCAAGCACACACAAGCACGCACACACGCAAGCAACACACTCTTAACACATGTACACACACACACACACACACACACCATGGTTTTACACATGTTGGCTACACACACAGCATGCTCTTACACACACACACACACACACACCATAGGCTACTCTTACACATGTTGGCTACACACACAGTATGCTCTTACACACACACACACACACACACACACACACACACACACACACATACATAACATGCTCTTACACATGTACACACACAACATACTCTTAGACACGTAGCCTACTGCACACACACACACACACACAATCATTTTTGTGGTATTGGAAACTTCACATATTTTTTGTTCATTGTGTGTGTGTGTGTGTGTGTGTGTGTGTGTGTGTGTGTGTGTGTAAGAGCATGCTGTGTGTGTAGCCAACATGTGTAAGAGTAGCCTATGGTGTGTGTGTGTGTACATGTGTAAGAGCATGGTGTGTGTGTAACCAACATGTGTAAGACCATGGTGTGTGTGTGTGTGTGTGACAGGCCGACAGATGTATATACACGTTATGGGGCCTTGTTACCAACCCGCCCATGAAGGGACACCCATCTTATATGTATGTTAACGCTCCTTTACTCATAATTAGTGGTTAGCGATTATTTTCACTAATTTGGTCCTGTTTCCTGACATATTTGTGGTTACGATTATTTTCACTAATTTGGTCCTTTTTCCTGACATATTTGTGGTTACGATTATTTTCACTAATAATTATGGTCCTGTTTCCTGACGACATACTTTGGAGGAATCAAGGCACTCCAATGTACAGTCGCGGCACATAGTCTTTGACCATGCAGAGTGTAAGGGGGAGTTCTGTTCAAGGACTATATGCCACGACTGTACATATCAAAGTCTTAATTAAGGTGGTAATTCTTTTCTGGTACATTGGAGTGCCATGATTCCTCCAAAGTGTGCTAGGAAACAGAACCACAAGAGCAAATATAATGGTGTTCTGTTGCTTGGAATAGTTTGGAGGATTCGGTTGCTCCAGATTTAGGCTACCAACACAAAACTTCTTCCCCCTTTAATTAATACCACCAGGAAGTCATGTGTTGTTTTGGTTTGGTTAATGTGTTGTTGTTTGTTTGTTTGTTTGTGTTGTTTGTTTGAGGGAGTTTGAGAAATGTTGTGTGCGCATTTTTAAGATTTTTATATTTATTTTTTTTACTGGTGGGTCCCATTATCGTATTCCTTCTTCTTCTTCTTCTTCTTATTATTATTATTATTATTATCATCATGTCAATATTATCAGTCGTTATCTCACCATTTAGAATCATTATTATTTTTTGTCATTATAATCATCACTTTTATTATTACCCGGTATTTATAATTATTTAGTATCATTCATCATCACCAATATAGTCGTCATTATTACCGTCATCATCATCATTATTCACTATTGTCATTATCGTCACCATGGATCATCGTACGAGTCATCAAGATTATCGTACGAGTCAAGAAAATCATCTGTATTAGTATTAGTATAACTGTCCATCTCAAGGTTGTTATTATTGTTTATTATTCTTTATCCACCAGTAACTACAATATCACAATCACTACCTACCTACCTACCTACCACTATCAAATATTAACATTCCTCCATCACCATCATCAACAACAATAATACACACAATAACACTACTCCTCCACTACCACCATCACTATTATCACCACCAATACATATAATTACTCCACCAACAACACTACTCCTCCACCACCACCATCACCATTATCACCACCAATAAATATAATTACTCCACCACCAACACTACTCCTCCACTACCACCATCACTATTATCACCACCAATACATATAATTACTCCACCACCAACACTATTCCACCACCACCACCAACAACACCAACATTTCTCCACCAACAACACCAACATCTCTCCACCTCCACCACCACCATTATCACCACCAATACATATAATTACTCCACCACCACTATACACTACAACATACCATCACCACCAACAACACCAACATCTCTCCACCTCCACCATTATCACCACCAATAAATATAATTACTCCACCACCACCATACACTACAACATACCATCACCACCACCAACAACACCAACATCTCTCCACCAACATCATCATCTCCTCTCCACCTCCACCACCACCACCACTATCACCACCAATAAATATAATTACTCCACCACCACCATCCATACAC
>JAWQEG010001932.1:0-24785 GCA_033782935.1 Petrolisthes cinctipes
ATATTTCCATGATCTGTTAAGGACCCTGTGATCGTGTATGAGACTTGGTGACTTCTGATTCCTCCTGATTATGACATGAAACAAGCTCCTTCAGTATAGGTAATGTTTCGTGGCAACATTTGAAGGACTCGCTAATAACCATCAACTTTCTGACTACATCACTGCATGGGGCCCTTATCCCATAATTATTTGATAATGTAAAATATATATTGTCAGAGGAGAAGGTTTACTAGCGGACAGGTGATGATTATATCGTTTATAAGTGTAAATGTGAGACAATTTCTAATATAGGAATTTTTCTCCGTATCTTAAGGGGATGGTAAACTTTTGGTACATTGGAGCGCCTTGATTCCTCCAAAGTATGCCAGAAAACAGGACCAGAGAAAACAAAAATAATGTTGGCCTGTTGCTTGGAATAGTTTGGAGGAATAATTTGCTAAGGATTTTCCAACACTGTATCCTCCCTTAAGGTCATCAGAGTCATTATGTGTAAACTGGACGATTAAATAAAGATGAAGTAACATACCCAACCATTGCTTATAGAAAGAAGTGTTTTGGGAGGCCATATGTTGCTATAATTTAAGTTTACTTTTGCCTTCATAATGTCTTCAAGAATAATGTTCCAATATTAATTTAATGTATTCCTGTTGTCATGATGTTATTCTTGAATATGGCCCAGAATCTCGTTACACACAGCTGCACTCACTGAATCTGAGTCCAGTCCACAGATGAAGTAATTCGGGCTGTATTTGCTCACGCTTTATTATTTATATGTCGGTTTAGATTTAGCACTCCACAATCGGGGAGCGAAAAATATTATGTTAACATTTCACCCCCCAAGTGAGAGAGGAATGATGAATGTATTTCTATGTGTTGGCAGTGACAAGGCCAGGTTATACCGAGGCTAACAGTATATAGTGAATCATATATATATATATATATACATATATTGGTTTGATAGTTTGGTGATAGCAAGCTTTGATCTTATATTCTGAATATCAGGGTTGAACAATATGTGTGCTGTGGATGGTGAACTGGTCTGCAACACACACTGTTTATCCAACCCTTGGTGTGGACTTTACAGTTACATCCAACTATACTAACAATTTCCTCACCTCAACTCTCCTCACCTCACTTCACTTCATCAAGCTAACCCCTGAGCCTCAGAACCTATTAGTATGCAGATGAAAACTCAGACCCAAAAAAAACTGTAGAAATGGTTCCTAGGATTTGGTCGTAATTAAAAAAATACTGAGAGAGAGAGAGAGAGTGAGAGAGAGAGGAGAGAGAGAGAGAGAGAGAGTGAGAGAGAGAGAGAGAGAGAGAGAGAGAGAGAGAGAGAGAGAGAGAGAGAGTTAGAGAGAGAGTTAGAGAGTTAGTTAGAGAGTTAGTTAGAGTTAGTTGCTGAAATACCCGTGTGTGTGTTCAATGAGGTGTTTTATTGTGTGTTTGTTTGTGTGTATATTATGTATGTGTGAGTATAGAGAACACACGTGTCCGTTCACAATATATTATATAAAAGAAATGTTCACTCCCAATCATCCCGTACAATCAGTTAAAAAAATTCGTTCCCCCACCCTCTCTATTGTAGCCTATCTCTCCACACCGCTCAGGTATTATTCATAGACTCGACAAAAATGGGATATCATATACATAGAGCTCTCATACTACATCATCATCACTCCATAGATGACGTAACACCAGAACGATGGTGATAAACCCACTGCCCCAAGCTCAGTAGTCTCCAACCATCATCAGATATACTCTATATATATAATAATATAATAATAATAATAATAATAATAAACGGTTTATTGTATTATATTTGTGTGTGTGTGTGTGTGTGTGTGTGTGTGTGTGTGTGTGTGTGTGTGTGTGTTGTGTGTGTGTGTGTGTGTTTTAATATTATTTTAGTACTGGAAAAAGAAATTACCTACTTGTGTGTTGTTGGTTGTACGATTGCCTTCACTCACCTCCTTACACTTTTCCTGTCCTTTAATTTCTACGTTACTGCTATTGGACTCGATTCTTACCATCCTCATTCCACGAAAATGTATTCTATTTCCTCCTAGTCATTCTCATCCCCAGTTCATTTATATAAGCATCACTCTTGTCCCTCTTCTCTACTCTATACCTCCCTCTCTTTTCATTCCCCATTCTATTGTTCACTACTTCCATTTTTCACCTCCTCCTTGGCTTCATTAATTAGTTCCAGACAATAATAGCACTGCCTTCTTTATTCCAGGTAAGGTGTTCTGACATCGGTGGTGGGGACAGATGCAGCGGTGGTGGTGAGTACATGATCCCTCTATGACTGTTATTCTGGACTGGTATTCATAAAGCAAAACAACACACCCAAATAATCTCAGTATCCCCTTCGTAAGATTAATAAGGCAAATGAAATAGAGAAGGCAATATCATAAAGGATTGAAATTATAGTGTGGGTATGACTCAGAACTCCAACCACCTTGTATGTACTCTCAGGCTCTTAATTAAGTGTAAATTCTCTTGTTGACAAATTGGAGGGCTATACTGATTCCACCAGACTATGCCAGGAAACATACGCCCTCTATGGTACTCATGGGGGATCTGTTTCGTGGCATAGTTTGGAAGAGTCAGGGACCTTCCCAATCATAAAACAAAAGATTCTCCCTTTAATATCTCAGCATGTGTACTTCTGAGATGGCCCTAACACCACAGTCCTATTGAATAGTTTATACTGACAACTAGATCATTAAAACATTCCCCGAGGTTGAGCGTGCAAGTAGAAACAATTCCCTGGTTGTATGTCCATGAATCTTTTCACGTATTGTCAGACAGGGGTATATATCAAAGTCTTTTAACCCAAGGAACAAGGGGAAGCATAATTATAGCACAATATAATTCAGAGACACAGGTGTTTTCTTTATGAATACTATTTCAGATTCCAGTGTCGCTTTTCATTTTTCTTGACGGTATTTTGTGTTTTTAGTTTCCATAGCAGTAATCTTATGGTAAATTCTTGTAAGTATGATCATATCACTGGAAAAACGCTTACATGAGTCGTCCTGTTGCTGTGGAAATATGCAATTGGATCGTGTTCGAAAGTGACGTGTATTTGTTGCTTATTTTCCTTCCTATTTCGGACTCATAAACGTTTTCCAAGTGCCACGCCTCTGTTAATACGGTTTTTATCTTTCTATAATGCTACTTTGATTGTTAAATTATATATTCATCTGGTAGGAGTGGTTTACGGTTGATTATGTTTACGTCTTTTTATTTATTACAAAGACTACCTACCCTTCTACTGGATATAAATGCTGAAAATACACCCGCATATTCAATGACTGCTACATAGTTATTTCGTGTATTTTTCGTGCAATTGTTACCACTTCATCGACTTTTTTTTTGACTCGTGGATTTCGATGTAGGATTTATTCACGGGTAGGCTATGTCCGAACGTTTATTTAGAGAGATGCAAAATTGTTTTACAGGATGGGCAGGTGTGACCATGCATATTTAATCATAGGCTCTCTTTATATTGTAATAGAAATATACAAATTAATTTTTATCTATCCACTGGAATTTTTTGACTGGTTCTCATTTATGCGATGCGGGATTTCATGTAACTCTAATTAGCTACGTTTATTTGTCTTTCTATTTGGTATTATTACAGAAGTTGCTTTGACATGCGATTAATGATTTTAATGTTGCTCTTATTAGCCATGTTAGTGTAGTTTTGTTATTTTTATTGTATTTAGATGATTGACGGGGTTGTCATGACGGGCGATTTGCGACTTTGAATCACTCTTGGATTAGAGTTTTTCCCTTGTTGACTTTTGCTATGAAATATTCATATTGATATTCATAAAGTACAGCTGACGGAGCATTTGACAACATTTCGATGGTAGTGTAAAGGGTAAAGGGATGGGGAAGGTAATACTATGAAAGGAAAAGGTATACAGATTGCAAGCCTTGTGATAAGTTGGAAAACACGTACGAACAGGAATCCACCTGGCTCAACAAGTCTTTCTTCTTGTTATGTTTACTTTCAATGGTTTTGTTTACAAACAACCTGAAACAGGGACAGGGAAGCCGAGCCTCGAATACCTTTCCTTGGAAAACATATATTCCTTGAAAATGTAAAGATGAGATATTTGTTCCATAACTCTTAAAAATCGTGTACAACCTTCTTACTCAAGCTTTGCTTTTTATTGTCTTCGTATCGTTTTCACAAAGGAATATAACTTACTTTTCATATGTTAAGTAAGATTAGGTTTATCACTACTATAGTACTGCTGTAAATCCACTTTGTGATTTACAGAGGGAACGAAACTACATTAATTGACAACTACCATCACTACTTGGTGGGGGAACTGTACATGAATTCACCACCACCACACACTACTAAGTCTTACTAATGGTGCAGTTTAGACAATTATGAGAATTCACTGGCTTAACTTTGCTAAGGAAAATTACGCACACATTTATATTCTTTTATATAACCCCGTCTGTAATCTGTCTGCAATGTTGCATGACGGTAATTGCTGCGAGGTTTAAGAAGACAAAAGTAAAACAAAAGCAATCAGCAAAAACCCAGAACAATTACCGCTCGAATGGTAAAAGCATAAGAGTAATGAAAAGAACTTTGACAGTCTTCAGCAGGTGACAGTAAATGAAAAACAAACAAGAGGAAACGGAAACTGTACAACAATGAGTGGACGAGACGTGCTTTGTGTCAGTGAAATGAAAGTGTGTTAGTGATAAGGTACAATAAGTTTGGTTGTATTTATATATTTATTTTGCTATATATTTAGGGGTTCAGATAGATAAAAGTGTATGGGAGAAGTGTGTGTGTGTGTGTTTTGTGTGAGTGAAAGGAAAGTAGGTTGGTGATAAGGTACAATACGTTTGGTGTATTTATATATTTATTTATTCATTTTGCTATATATTTAGAGGTTCGGAAATATAGAAGTGTATGGGGGAAGTGTGTGTGTGTGTGTGTTTTGTGTGAGTGAAATGAAAGTGTGTTGGTGATAAGGTACAATACGTTTGGATGTATTTATATATTTATTTATTTATTTTGCTATATATTTAGGAGTTCGGAAAGATAGAAGTGTATGGGAAAAGTGTGTATGTGTGTGTGTGTGTGTGTGTGTGTGTGTGTGTGTGTGTGTGTGTGTGTGTGTGTGTGTGTGTGTGTGTGTGTGTGTGTGTGTGTGTGAGTGTGAGTGTGAGTGTGAGTGTGAGTGTGAGAGAGAGGAGGGTAATATTTTCTAACATGGGTGACCTACTATAGCTCGTCTTGTCAGGCTTTTCGTGCACAGGTAGAATTATTCTCCACTCTGTTACTATTCAAGGCATTTCCAGTCCAGTGCTTCCTTTGTCCGACAACAACAACGCGAACTTTTTTTTTTTTTTTTTTTTCTAATGCATATCACAGCAGATTTAAATTCCTGCAGAAACACTGAAACAATAATTATATCTAAATCAAACTCCTTCATAAACAGATTTAAACTTCTTTGTCTATTAAGGGGAGTAACTTATAATTGGAACTCGGTAAGATACTAGTGATTCCTCCAAACTATGCCAGGAAACAGACCCCCTCCATATGGAATTATACAGGGGATGTGTTTTGTAGCTGAGTTTGAAGGCCTACATTGACTCCAAATTGAACACACACACACACACAAAAGTTGCTTCCCTTAATGTGGGAGTTTGATAAAGTTCATGGTGGTGACGCAGGTATGATTATTTTCTTCTCCAGTATAAAGAATTATATGCTTCTTATGTGTCGTGTGTCAGGTGTAGTGTGCAGTCGGCGGCAAATGTCCTGTCTCCAAATTTGCTAATTCATAGAGTAAGTATGGAAATATAAGCCTCACAGACTCTTAGACTAAAAAATAAGAGATGTTTATTAATTTACCTCATGGATAGTGTAATTCTGTATTGGTGAATGAGTTGTTGGATGATTATAATTATTAGCCTTTGTTATCCTTCAAGTGGCCCTGAGTAAGGTGCATGACAGGACATTTGCCGCCGACTGTACATCATAATATACGATGTGGATAGAACAGGTAAGGTGGGTGTCAAGGCGTACTCTTTACCACTTAACGTTCATGTATACCAGCGAGGTGTGGAAGCCAATTGCATCTCATGTTCAGTAATGTCCTTCCGCTATTATAGTCAGAATATATGTATGTCAGGCAGTATTAGAGATGCATTTGATTTACATTGCTCATGCATGGGTATTCGGTGGGTTTCTCTCAGTTAATTCGTCACACACGTTAGCAGTAACAATACAATTTAATAATTACTAAGCCTGTATGTATACCTTTATAACTACTAACTATTTAACAGGACAGACCGACCACTACAGATGGGTTTTATTGATATATATATTTGAGGAGTAAGATGTGCTGCATGCGACCTCCACCTCCCTTACTAATGTTATAGCAGTAATAACAAAAGTAATGGAATGGAGTGTATATAGGGCTCCGACATGGTAAAAGGAATGTTGTGTAAACGAGTGTCTGGAGAAGTGGTATGGGATATGGGCTACTGTGTGTGTGTGTGTATGTGTGTGTGTGTGTGTGTGTGTACAGTGTGTGCCTGTGCTTAAGTGTGCGTTTGCGTGTGCGTGCATTTGTCTGTGTGCGCTATTGCATTCGTGTGTGTGTATATGTAAGTGTGTGTAAGTGTTCGTTTATTAGTGTGCGTTTGAGAGTTTGTGCTCGCGTGTGCATGTGGGGCCTTGAAGCACCCTCGAGTCGATGATGGAATACGTAATGAGTGAGTGAGTGAGGCAATTAGCGCTCAAGGCAAACAGATGAGTGGAAAAGCGAATGTGGGAGTGATTGTCGGATGAATACAGGGAAATTACCCGAGTTGTAAGAAGGAAGGATGAAGGTAATGGAGGGTTGTTGAGTGGTTAGCCAATGAATACCGATAAATTGGATGTGTTTTGATGCATGTTTTGCAGGAATTATGGTAACAGAAAGATTATCGTAATTTTGCAAGAAGCCTGTAACATTATACAGAGCTGCTGACGTCTTCCTCATGCATTCCCTTGTCCAACTCCACAACATTTCTATCGACGGCAAATACTCTAGGAAATTCTTAAACTTTAAAACTTTCAATGAACCCACAACAGCTGGTTCCTTAATTAGATAACACACCTAGACTAACGCCAGATGATCTTAAGCTCTCCAAGAAAATCCCGTTATTCAAGGAAAGATAAAGGGGGCCATGAATGTAAGGTATTAAAATGCAACTGATTCCTCCAATTTTTTCACGAAGCAGTATAATACATGCTGCTTTTTCGTAACACATGCACATTGGAGGAATCTGTACCCACCAATTCGTCAACATAATCATACCGTATCTAAACATAATCTAGCGACTGAGTAGACCAGATGGAATTATTGCATATTACCATCAACCACCACAAACACCTTCCCTGCAGTGTGACGTTGTACCCATGCAGGCGTCTCATGTGTTATGTATACACCACTCTCCGGGGCATATATTATTAATCACTAGGTTAATATTATATCTGCTCTAACATTCAGGGCTCATAATTACCATTTTTCGCCAGAATTGCTAAATCTCTGACTTTGTATTTTCTTATTGTTTTTCCTTTTCCTTTTTGTTTCAGTTTGTGTCTTACTAATGTTCTGTGACTAATCTCTGTTTACATTCCATCAATATATATATTTTCTCCCCAGTTTACAGAGACTTGGTTGATAATTATTAATACGAATTTAGTCTGACAACTGAAGTATTATATATAACCTTTAAGAACTCTGTGACCGTGTACAATTCGGACCCTGTGATCACACGTGTACGAAAATTGGAGGTTTCTGATTCACCCCAACTATGTCCGGAAACCAGTCCCTTCAATATAGGCCGTGTTTCGTGGTAATATTTGAAGGACTCGTTTCCCCCTAAATTTTCGAAGACATCACGGTCCCCTTATTAAAGTATACATTCATGATTTTGTGCAAATAATTAGAAAAATATTTAAGAGTCAGGGGTTATTATTGTATTTATTCATTGGCTTTATATGAGTCTCACTGACAGACTCCCTCTTTTCCTCTCTTGTCCAACTCTGATGTCCAAATAGCCCTCTTGTTTAAGTTGTCGGGATAAACAGCATCACATATAGCACTGGTTACCACAAAGTACAAAATGACCCAATTCGACTGCTTTGCATATTTTGTAACTCAATTCATTTCTCGTGTTTTCAGTAATTTTTTCATGTAGTGTAGCACAGACAAAATCATTGTTGGTATTCAAATATGAAAGTTTCCCGTACAAGATAAAAACTATCGACTAACTAAATCGATCCCACTAATGGTAATAAGTGGTAAATCTTATACAAAAATATCGAATTCCCTCACACTCTTGTCACCCCATAAATCAATGCATTACCCATTTTCTGTCACTGTTGAGGAGTGATGGTTCTCTGTGATTGAATTGTAGGGGTAACTCCAAGATCCTGTTGGAAGGCGTGAAACTCTTCCTCTGCATCCTGGGTTGATAAGTTTGTTTTCGTTTAACTTTTTAATAGTCGCTATAGCTTTGAAAGGTACCTATTATATTAAGAGACACAAGATCGTACTGGCTATTTTTGCTTTAGCTTCGAGTATGAATATCATCTCAATTGGTACAGGATTCCCTTTGCCTGATAAATCATTTGGCGTTTGCCCAGAGGAAAGTGTTATAGTCGAGTTAGGCAGCCCAGGAATTAATTAAGGTGATAGTACACTTTTGATATGCTGACTACCTTGATTTTAACAAATTATGTCAGGAAACGGAACCAGATTAAGAAAAATAATGGTGGCCTGCTGCTTGGAATAATTTGGAGGAAACAGTTGCTCCAGATTTACCAGCACTGCCCTACCCCTTAAAGTGTTGCCATCTGAATTGTTGTAGTAACCTCCGTTGTGGTCTAAATACCAGTTATTGATCTACATATCAATGGTACACTCTCTATGCCTCATTTTGGATATGTTGTAGTTATATACAATTGTGTGTGTGTGTGTGTGTGTGTGTGTGTGTGTGTGTGTGTGTGTGTGTGTGTGTGTGTGAACGGTTACCATTTACTCGAAAATATTCCTTCGAACATCATACCCGGTTGAGGTGACAAACATTTGGTTCGGCTTTGGGGTCCCTATGTTTAGTTAAAAAGATCACATAAGTGCCAAAAAAAAATTTAATTAGAGTAAGTTTCAAAACATAGAGCCGGCGAAAGGTAACTATGTAGGTGAAATTATTACTTCAGAGTGGTTTGTTGTATAATGTAACAAGTAAGAAATAACCGACTGATTATCCATGAGATTCTGCATGTCTGATGGTAGAACATCACTTGAACTAAGACTATTATTATAATATTAGTTAATTTAACATCTTCTATTATACTGTATATCTGAAAAAGTTTGTCCATTCACACTTACATATGATATTGATATCATAAACAGAGCTATTTTCACATTATTCTTCATTTTACATAATTTGTAGTTTCACCCTCACTCGATATTGCTTGATATTGTAAACATACGACTGGAGCGAAATTCTGCAGTCAAACATATTCTACAATCAAACGGACTCTCTGATCACGTCCCTTCGTTTCGTATCCAAGATTAATTATGGAGGGACTGAAATTCTCTCTGATTGTGTTGGTCTGAACCAAAATCGTGTGAGAGAGAAGGGAGATACAGTCTGCTTCAGGCGTGTTGTTTCCCTCTTCTTCTGATACGGTACTTTAGTGGCTTTCGTTTTTAGGTTTCTTCTTTTGTTTTACCATAGAGCCATGTGTAAGAATAGTCATGAGCTATGGTAGGTGCTGCTGATGATGATGGGTATACTGGCTTCATACACTGGATATATTTATGTGTAAAGCCTCTTCTAACTTTACCCCATGACTCTTCCTGAAAAGTCTTATAGTTCTTATTTTTTTTATAGTTCAGTGAAAATCGCCTGGTATTCATTGCAATAGTTTTTATCAACACATAAATATAAAAACATTCCCCATGAACAAAACATGTCGTAAGAGAATATTGGTAACAGAAAGAAAAAGAATATTCAAAATCATGGCTACGGTTGTAGGTGCCACCATGCAGCCATGACCCCAATTTGGCACACCCACCCGGAACCATAAAAGGCTATGGTCATTCGAGTTCACTGGTGTGTGTATGTGTGTGTGTGTGTGTGTGTGTGCCATGGCTACACAGTGACCAACATACCACACCATGGTCCCTGTTGGCTCACTGCCTGTCGCACTCACACCCATGTACGAGTATAGGGAAGGGAGGGCAAGAATGTTTGGTAAAACAACAACATCTGTATCAGGAAGTGTTTTGTTTTCCACATGTACTGAAATTAGTCACGTTCATTCCAGATCTGTTGTGTAGCCTACATGTAGTTTGGAGAGTTTTATAATTCTGTGGATTTCTATACAATAATATGTATAGTTGTTGTTGTTGTTGAAGTGAGCAATAGTTGTGAGCAATAGATGTTTGCCAGAAGTTGGTACAAAACCGACTCCAGAAGGGTTACTCGAAACAGGAATTACATGGATTTTTATTCGCGACTGTACTATTAACTCAACATGGAACAAGTATAGGAAGGATGTAACAAGGTATGGGAACTCTATAGCCCCAATTCATATAAGTTGTGGTGGTGAGGTTCCTAGTTCGTCGAAAATGATAATAAGAATGGATATGAAAAACCGTATATGAACGCCTGCCTCTACTCAATCCCAAGGTGAAAATCAATTACACATTAATTAAGAACCGAAGCACATGATGTCGTTGTAATCCCTGCTGCTGCATACTACAAACTTTCTGTCACAGGTCACAATCACGCCAACGTTCATAGTGGCTTAATTAAGGACCCCCATGATGTAGTAAGAAAATTGGAGGAAACCAAGATCCCTTACCCTTCCCTCCCCCATCTGTTTATTTGTAAGATATAAAGGTGGGTACCATTATGTAGATATAAGGGGCAGCTACTGAACAATGCAGTAAATACTAGCCACGGTAGTTTATTTTTTCCGCTTCACCTGGTTATAGTGCAAGCGTGTTTGTGTGTGTTTCGGATACTATTCAGGCTGTTTGTTGTGTGTGTGTGTGTGTGCTCGCGTGCGTGTATTTGCTCGTGCGTGTGTGTGTGTGCGCGCTTGTGTGTGTGTGTGTGTGTGTGTGAACATTATCGTATATCGAAATGGTTGGAATGAAACTGTTATGGTATGTGACATTCCAGGGAGACACGATGAGCGATATTGTGTATTTTGTCCTCTATTAATTTGTTGTAAGTAACTTTAACATATAGACTGAAACTAGATGATGATGGTGATGATGATGATGATGATGATGAGGAGGAGGAGGAGGAGGAGGAGGAGGAGTAGTTAAGTGGTGATACTGTGTTCTCTCAAGGTAAAGAGATGGTTGAGTAATGATGAAGTGATGAGTATGATGATGAATTAGTGGATATCCTGTGGTGTGGTGAATCATTATAGAAGAGCATCACCACTAGTATCACCACCACCATCATTACCACCACCATCACCACCATCACCACCACCATCACCACTACCATCATCACCACCAAAATTACCACCACCACCACCACCACCACTACCAGCACCACCACTACCAGCACCACCACTACCATCATCACCACTAAAATTACCAGTACCATCACCACCATCACCACCACCACCACCACCACCACCACCAAAAGTACCATCACCACTACCACCACCACCACTATCACCACCACCACCACCACCACCACCACCACCACCACCACCAAAAGTACCATCACCACTACCACCACCAAAAGTACCATCACCACTACCACCATCACGTTCCTCAGGTCAATAATGGGCCAGCAGTGGAAGTCAGTGGCAGGTTAATTTAATTACTCCAATTCTGCCAGTCTCCTCGTCTTCTGTTCTTGCCTTCTTCTCGTTCTTTCCTTCCTTTGTTATTTCTTTCATTTCTTGTCATTTTTCTTCATTTATCACTT
Source organism: Petrolisthes cinctipes (assembly GCA_033782935.1). Taxonomy (NCBI): domain Eukaryota; kingdom Metazoa; phylum Arthropoda; class Malacostraca; order Decapoda; family Porcellanidae; genus Petrolisthes; species Petrolisthes cinctipes. Next base: position 12,013 of record JAWQEG010001932.1, read on the forward strand.
GTGTTTCTCCTTTAACGTTGTAAATATTCACTAACCTATTTTATTTATCCATTCTCCCCCCAATTTTTTTTTTTTTTTCTCACAATCCTTAGTTTTTTGTTCCATCTTTCGCTTCCTGTTATTCCACTTATCTTCCTCACTGACTTGTTGTTTTATCTTCTTTCTTCACCACTGTCATCTTCCTTACACCTTCCTTTTCTCTTTCTCCTTACTTCACCTTCCTTCCTTCCTTCCTTCCTTCCTTCCTTCTCTTTCCAATACTATTCTCCTCCTTCCACGCTCCTCCTCCCTTCTACCTACTTTATTCTATTTCTCTTCTTCTTCCACGCTCCTCCTCCCTCAACATCTTTCCACTCCTACCTACATTATTCTCTTTCTCTTTTCCTCCTTCACTCTTCCTCCCTTTCCCTTTCTTTCCACTCCTACCTTCTTTATTCTCTTTTCCTTCTTCACTCTTCCACCCTTCCCCTTTCTTTCCACTCCTACCTTCATTTTTCTCTTTCTCCTCCTTCCACGCTCCTCCCTTAACATCTTTCCACTCCTACATTCTTTATTCCCTCTCTTTTCCTTCCTTGACTCTTCCACCTTTCCCCTTTCTTTCCACTCCTACCTTCATTTTTCTCTTTCTCTTTTCCTTCCTTTCATCACTCTTCCTCCCTTCCCCTTTCTTTATTCTCTTTCTCTTTTCCTTCTTTTTCATCACTCTTCCTCCCTTCCCCTTTCTTTATTCTCTTTTCCTTCCTTGACTCTTCCACCCTTCCCCTTTCTTTCCACTCATACCTTCTTTATTCTCTTTCTCTTTTCCTTCTTTTCCATCACTCTCCCTCCCTTCCCCTTTCTATATTCTCTTTTCCTTCCTTTCATCACTCTTCCACCCTTCCCCTTTCTATATTCTCTTTCCCTTCCTTCCTTCACTCTTCCTCCCTTCCCCTTTCTTTCCCTCTGTCATTTCTCTCGTGTATTTTTAGGGGTTCCGGCACAAGTATTGGGGCCAGTTGAAGGTCACGATGGCCTCTTGGTTTGTCACTGCCTAATTTAGTAGTCCCTAGTGGCCACATATACGGCTATATATTGATTCCTCCAAACTAGGTTATGTAGGTAAGAAATCCCCTGCTCGTTTACTGAAGGAGTCTGTTTGTTGCCTGGCGTAGTTTGGAGGAATCTGGTGTAGCCTCCCAGTTTGACCACAAGAGACTACAAACCGCTTATGTACACAATGAAACCGGGCATTTTTTTTTTTTTTTTTTTTTTTTTTTTACACACAAGTTACTTTTGTGATAAGATTTCAGTTACAAGTTAATGCGATTACAAGATTGCATTTTACTTGTTTGGGTGACATGTTACTACAATTACAAGATGGAGGTTAAAAAATATACTACAATAATTGTGTGATTTAGAAAGGTTCAAAATTAATAGCCTATGAGCTGGATCCCTTGTCTGTCGAGGGTCGTGACATACCTAGAACCTCCACACCAATTGAAATCGGAAAGTAGGGTATTGATGTTGATGATGATGATGATGATAAAAGAAACGCTTGAGTGTTAATGGATGGTGATGATGATGAAAGAAACGCTTGAATGTTAATGGATGGTGATGATGATGAAAGAAACGCTTGAGTGTTAATGGATGGTGATGATGATGAAAGAAACGCTTGAATGTTAATGGATGGTGATGATGATGAAAGAAACGCTTGAGTGTTAATGGATGATGACGATGATGAAAGAAACGCTTGAGTGTTAATGGATGATGACGATGATAGTTCAGGTTATTGTAAACAGTAAACGACAGTGGTGAAATTAGTGATAATAGTGATAATGGTGAATGTTGTGATGGTAGGTTGATGATAGCGATAGACTTAAAAAATGTTGATGATGAAAATACACTTCAGCTAAAATTACACTACCTTTAACAGGATTACATTTAAATACTAACATTAATAGATTGGAAATACCATAAGATAATAATAACCTCGCCATCCAATAGAAGATTAATTCCATATCTATATATATTATACCCTACGTAAGATTCGTATTTTGTTATCAGTACGAACGCTGAGATGTAAAGGTGATGGAAACGTTGAGTAATTTGCAATGTAAACAACTTCTGCCACTGAATATGTTGGAAAATAAACTGTGGAAACATTTTTTATAGGCAGTGTGTACAGTGCAATGAGTAAGTAATAAACACCTCGGAAAAGTTGAAGAATAGAGACAGTGAACACATTGAGTTGTAATGAAACTAAAAATGTTGATAATATTAGATACTGAAAAAGTTCAAAAATTCAGATACTGATAACGGAGGGAAATTTATGTACTGGAAACGTTGGGAATTAAAAAGAAAAAATTGTGGGTAGTGTTTACTTTAATATATAAATGCAACGAAAACGTTCAGATATAAAGGCACTGTAAAAGTTGAAAATAATTGATAATAATAATAATAATAATAATAATAATAATAATAATAATAATAATAATAATAATAATAATAATAATAAAGACTGAATACATTGTTGTAGGCACTGTGTCGTCTGAAAAATAATAAAACAGTGGCGAGATTTCTTTAGTAACAATGTGTATACACGTTTATTAAAGACTAAGGTCAAGGGGGAGAACTACGCCTCAGAGTATCAGAATTCAGGGAGGCAGAACAAATCCCTTTAAGTCTATTATCTATTATCCTCTGTGATTAATCCCATTTGTCGGGGTTTGCCTCAATCATCTCCGTTCTGCCTCTGGGGATAATATATTTTTTTCTAAGTCCGTTCAGTTGATAATTTGCTGTTCTATATGTGTATGTATATTTAAAGATGATACAAAGTTATGTAGTTCGTATGTAGTATCTAAACTCTTACTTAAACTTTTTTGTGTCCTTTGCATCCTCCAAATTATATCAGGCAACAGCTACCTTGGTGTAAGTGTAGGGATTCTATTATAGTTTTCCTGTAGATTGGAGTAATCAGTATCCCTTTAATATTACTCTAAGATAATAATCCTCTGAAGTAAAATCAATTGCTGTCTACACAATTTCTTCCCTATGTGATATGTACGCAGTGAAGGATTTTAATATATGTTTTTATTTAGGTTATCACGTTCGAAATATTTATTATGAGATATTGAAGGGCAGGAGGAAGAGAAAAAGAGGCTGAACTTTTAGCAGGGAACTGTGAATGAGATGGCGAGGAAAAAGACGTGAAAAAGAAGTCGACGAGAGGCAATAAAGGAGACGTGAGGGTAAGGGATGGGAGGTGATGATGGACACAGGATGAAGGGAGATGAGGGAAAAAATATTATGAGGTGAGTGAAGCCGAGAGGAAATAACGAGAGAGGAAGGAAGATAAGGGAATAGGAGAGGATTGGATGGAAGATATATGTGTGTGTGTGTGTGTGAGTGAAAAAAAAAATGAGGAAATGAATGGAGAGGGGAAAGTTGGTGGGGAGTAGGTGAGAGAGTGAGAGAGAAGGGGGGGGGTTTATTGATATGTAGAAACGCAAGAATCGTGAGGAGTGAATGGCAGAGAAAATGACAAAGGGTCAACAAACAGGAAAGGAAGAGGAGGAAGGAGAAGGGTCGAACGCGGAAAGGAAGAAGGACGGGCACACAAGATTTAATTACCGAGAGAGAAAAAAATAGTTAGGAGTAACGAGGAAGGGAGGGAGAGAGTTGGTTGGTTGGTGAGGAGGGATTTGTGAGGGGGACGGAGGCAGAGAGGGAAGAGAAGAGTGAACGGGGGCTGGGGAAGTATAGGAAAGGAAGGGTGAGAAGCTGGACGGGTGGGTGGTGGTGGTGGTGGTGGTGAGGGGGTGAAATGGAGATAAATTATGAGAGCAGGGGGAAGTAAGGTAGTCAGAATTAGATGGTAATTGTAGGGGTGGTGGTGGTTGTGGTGGTGGTGGTCAGGGTTAGGAGGAGGGTGAAAGGGAAGTATTCAGAATTAGAAGGGAAATGTAGAGTAGGTGATAAGAAGACTGAAAGGGAAGTGAGAAGGAGAGAAGAAATATTCGAAGTCCATTTTGTTGTAGATTGTCATGCAGAGGTAGGTACAATTTGAAACAGTAATTCGTGGTACAGCCCAGGTGTAAGATGTTTGTCCCTCTCCAGTAACCATTGACAATTGTCTGGCATTTGCTTATCGTCACCATCCCACATCATTGTTTCTGACCCTGGTATATCTTATTGGTCGCAATGTAACCTGATACTGGAAGGAGCTGAGCATCTACCACCAGGGCTGTACCATAAATTCATGTGTCCAACTGTGCAAGTAACGAGGGTAATGTTGATGAGCCTACTGCGTGTAACCCCAGAATCCTGCTGTGATTACGGGATTTTCTACACTACATGAACTCGGAATAATTGCACCATGATTAATTTAGTTGGCCACTTGATTCTTGAGGGTTTCCCAAGTTGAAAATAATTGCTTATCATCAGCCAGAGTATAATAGAATAAAGTGATTCAACGTGATGAAAGGCTAATTGGTTAATCATACTTATATGTAATTGAATTTCACGAGAACACCCTTAACTAACGTAGTCAGTCCCGTGGTGCTCCATAATTGCTGAACCTGTATTCAAAATTAATGGTACCGTGTTACCAAAATCAGTGAGAAAAGAAACGTTCAGATTAACGATGATACCTAACTAACCAACATGATATTCTGAAATCTATTCCTTAAAGCTCCTAATCTAAATATTTGAGAGCTACATAAACAAAAAAAGAGTCTATGCATCGTGCGAACTCTCCAGCCTTTCGACTAATGACCTGCTGATACTTACAAGTCTGTCGTGTTCCCATCTATCCCTCGTCACCTTTACAACATCTAAATTATGGTTAAAAAAGCTCCAATTTGACAGAGAGAATGAGAAGGAGCATTGCTATGTATACCAGTCAATATTGTGAGTGAGTGTACAATCACGAGCACTAATAAGTAAAAAAGGGTAAGACATGATAATGGTTCGTCACCCAAGATTCATCAAACATGTAAAAGGTTTCCGAACACCAAAATATTTTTAATTCAGTATATACAGTATTATACGATGAAGCACCAAGGGGCCTGAGTTAATAAAGGACTTAATAATGGGATGACAAACGCACATATTCCCTTCCTGAGCCTGAGAATATTAAAAAACGAAAAACCAAAAAAATAACTCCTATTTTCACCTCTCCGAAACTTTGATTAATCTATGTCTTAAAAACATACATTATCACATCTTCCAAGGGTGTTTGGTAATTAACTTTTAAACTCTTCACACAGTATGACGCTTCAACTTTCCCTGAAAAAAAATATCCACCTACTTAGTGACGTCACGATTTTTTTTTTTTTTTTTTTTTTTTTTTTTTTTTGTCTTATCGTATGTCAGCATAAGGTGCAAATTGGGGGGAGCAAAGGCTATATAGTGTGGGAAGGAGGGAAGTTTGGATGGAGGGAAGAATGCTGTGAGGTGGAGAGTGAATTTGTCGTGTGTTTTGGGGGGATATTGGCGCGCGTGTGTGTGTGCTTGTACGAGAGAGAGAGAGAGAGAGAGAGAGAGAGAGAGAGAGAGAGAGAGAGCAGGCCCCAGTTGATGAAGTTATGTCCTGCAAGTCCATCTTAAGGGGGTGCGGGAATAGGGGGACAGGCTTGGGGGGGTGCGGGGGGGTTTGTAGGTGCGGGAGTAAGGGGACAGGCCTTGGGGGGGAGGGATTAGGGGGGTGCAGGAATAGAGGACAGGCTTTCAACCAACCCCAAGCCTGTCCCCCTATTCCCACACCACCGCCAGTCCCCCCCAAGCCTGTCTCCTACTTCCGCACCCCCTTAAAATCCTCAGGGAGAAGTGTGATATATATCTTTAACATATTTTCTAGCATACTATATAGACATTGCATCCCTTTGCTCACTCTCACTCAAACCAAAATAAAAAATAATGTCAGCGTTCGTGGAAATTAATAAAATATGCATCGACTTCCATCCGGATTTGCTGATGGGATTATACAGACACGCGAGAGATGAATTTTGTCAGTTTTTTTTATCTCATGACTGTTCAGTGGATGATTCTGAATGTCATGAAAGGGTAGTGCATGAGCAAGGAATGGGCACTGAGAAATAATGTAAATGTTGGTAACTCGGTGTGGAATGACGGATGAATGAATGCAGGTGAAAAAAAAAAAACTGAGTGATTATAGGTAAGAGTATGAGTGAATAAATGAGGGTAAATAAGAGTACAACTGAGAGTATGTGAGTGACAGTACGAGCATAAAAATGAGAGGGAGTAAATGAAATGTGAATGAAAATAGGAGTGAAATATGTGCGTTTGTATGTATGTATAAGTGCGTGTATTTTGTGTATGTATGTATATCATGTTCACTTGCATTTATGAACGAGGTTATCATATTAACATCATTGAAGCATTTTTATACCAGCAAGTTTCAGTGCAACTTTGCCAGCATAATGCTATACTATTTATTATTGTTTTGCAGAAAAAAATAAAATAAAACTCAAATTCCTGATGGTAAGTGGGTGCAGGAATAGGGGGACAGGCCTGGGGGGGGGGTTAGGGGAGTCGGGGGGGAGGTTGGGAGTGCAGGAGTAGGGGGACAGGCTTGGGGAGGGGGGGGTTAGGGGGGTTTGGGAATAGGGGACAGGCTTTCTACCCACCCCAAGCCTGTACCCCTATTCCCGCACCCCCCAAACCCCCTCCAAGCCTGTCCCCTACTCCCGCACCCCCTTAATGATCCTTCAACACCATCAGCAAGTGTAGGAATTTTTGTGGCCACCTGTTGTATGTGTGTTTGTGTGTGTATGTGCTTTCATGTGTGTTTGGGTAGAGTTTGTGTACTGTATGTATGTGTGTATTGGTTTTACTCTTTTATGTTTGTGGAGTTGTGATTTGTGTGTTTGCGTGTGTGTGTGAGTATGTGGGTTACTGTGGCAATAGGAAAGGTAAAACAAAAATAAAGAGTAAACAAACAGAAGAAGGGTGAGAGAATCAGGAAGGGCGTGACTGGTTGGTTCCTGGTGGTATTGTTACTCTCTCTCTCTCTCTCTTTTTTTCTGCAACACACACACACACACACACACACACACACACACACACACACACACACACACACACACACACACACACACACATACACATACACACACACACACACACACACACACACACACATACACACAATAGCAAGCCATGCATTACTGCCAAACTGTAAAAGAGAGAGATTAGAGGGGTAATTCTCTTTTTAGTATCCTGCTACTATGCAGCTGTGATGGTGTCGGTGAAGGGGGGTCATCTATTGTGTGGCTAAACTGCATGAAGGAGGACCACTGATTAATTCAAACTCTGCCACCAATCTGACTACTAGTGGTCCATGTTACGTGTACCAGGGTCATTCATTTTTGTCCCATAGTTTTAGAGAACATAGTATAACCCTTCAGCTCGACCACAAAGGATAATATAATCGATCCCCAATAGAGTATACTGTAAGACGTGTATTGATTGTATTATGTATAGGTTATGTATAGCTTCATCGTCCTCCCTTCTTTGTGTTGTGAATTTATCTGATTTTGTGTCCCTTGGTGCCTGTGAGAATCAATGTGTTGGAAAATATGACCCGCCTGTAACATAACTTTCATTTTTTATTTGTGGGCAATCTGTCAATCCCATGGTTTATCCTTGTACACCTCAGCTCCATCCATCCATCCCTCTACCCCAATAGTATATCTCTTTCACAATTTCCACTCTGTTGTCTCCTACTTTTGCAACTCATAACTAACATTTCTGCCTTCCATTTTCCCTGCTTCACCTTCCCTCCCTCACACATCCCTTTTTTCTCTTAAAGTTCTCATAGTGAGTGCCTTCCCCAAGTTAGCATAATGTAAATATAATTATGTTTTGAGGGAGGTTGCGTCACCCGTGTTCTTGCATTCCTCTCCTTGTCATACCTCGAGCTTTCTCAACTTTAGAAGGGAAAATCCTGACTCTTGTTACGAAACACACAGACAGGTAGAGTAATGGAATAATTTTGTTATGGTCGAGGTGGAGGCTGCTGCTTCCTATAAATTATGCCAGGGAACGGAGTAGTACCTCAGCACGAACAGGAATCAGTTCTGTGGTAAGAATAAAAAATATATATTGTCCCCGATTTGCCACCGTCACACCTGCCACTACCTGACTGCCTTTCCTATACCAACCACACGACAACCAACCTGTATCCTCTCACCCGGTGACCCGGCCCTCTCCTTCCCTCCCCACCCTGTCCCACCAAGGACCACCCTGCACCCGCCCTACTCACCCAGTGCTGCCAAGATCCCGCCCAGTCCCACCCGCCCTGTCTTGCCCCGCCTCACCCCGCTCTGTGTCGTCTACCCACACGGGAAATCCAAAGTCATCATTATGTGAGGTGGCAGAGGGGAAATTAATGTTGAATGGCAGAGTCCGAGTGAGGTTACAGGTGGAGCCACGAGGAGGCGCTCAGGAGCCAGCCCCAGGGTCAGACCTCGCTCAGCCGTCACGGGGAGCACACGGCCGCCCCGCCCCGCCCAGTCCCGCCCCACCCCACCACCCCCCTATAGCTCACCTGGACGAGCATCAACATTTGGGAGGACCATCAACAGTATGTGCTGCATCCCGTCCCTGTCCCCGCCCCTCGAACTACACCTGACATCGCTCAACTTAACGTAGTGTTCACTGTTGATAGTTGCTGCTGCAGAGAACTAATTATTTTTCTGTCGACTACTACGTGCCGATCCAGAGAACTTGTTATTTTATATAGTCGACTGCTACGAGCTATGAGAGAGAACCTATATATTGGCGAATGCTACATGTTGTAACAGAGAACTTATTTTCGATTGTCCCAAGCTGCGACAGAAATCTTGTACATAATATTTTCCTCCAAGTTGCATCGGAGAACTTATATACTGTCAACTGCTACTTGTTAATAAAGAAACTTTGTGCATACCGTATATACTAGACTGCTATTAAATGTTCATACAAGCCTGTATATTTATAAATATATACTATATTTGCTACTAGCTATTTAGTAACTTTCCAGATTACATATACTCTTGAAACTGACCTTAGTATCACACAGTTATATACGTACTAGAAAGTATTAGTGACGGTACCAAATAAACCGGTATACTCCACGACTGTATCACTACCACATACATCTAGACAAAAACTGTATTTTAGTGATTGGTGGACACAACTGGACACTTGGAAATTATTGCTTTTCTTTCTCATCGGTGTTTCAGTTGCTCCCACGTTCGTTCATTCGTCACTGCGGGTTTGACAGGTGTTTGTACAGATACTCGCCGTAACTTCAGCCGATAATAATCACAAGTGGTTTGTGCTGGGATCAAACACAACAGTAGTAGGGAATATACACACCAAGACAACCCTTCAAGATATCCACTCAGCCAGCCACCTACCCACCCAGCCACCCACACCACCAGAGGTCCATCCTGCTAAGCCATCTACTACTACTACTACTACTACCAGAAGTAAGTGTGTTGTTGACATGGGATGTTGTTGTAGAGTTTGACCCCCACACCGGGAAAGAAGTGACTCGATGGGACCAATTAATGACAGGTTAGGTTGGGTCAGGTAGCAAGAGTAGTGTGGTACAGTCTCGGTCAATAGCCCTGCAACACCTTCTAATGAGATGGCTTCGAAAAATGATCCGAAACTATAGCTGTTGGTCTCTGTAATATTGGTTCATAAGATTCACTCAAATGGCTCTCTTTTTTCATTCACCAGGTGGCAGGACTTTAAACCATGACTGTACCTGAGAGCAAATTAGTAATGGGGAGTATTGGATGAGATATAGGGTGGTCATTATCAAGGAACTACGTAAGACTTGAACAGATATAGGGGAATAGGAAAGGGGACAAGCCACTGGTCAGAGAGTGCGATGGCAGGGCTGGGCAAGGGCAGGTCATATGAATAAGGTCACAGGTCATAAATAGTGTTAGTCCCGAACGAACTGGGGAAGGGAGGTGAGGGGAACAGGTCACAGGGATTAGGTCACAGGTCATAAACAGTGTCTGATTCTTAAGGAGTTGGGAACGAAAGGGGCCATGGGAGGGAGTGCAGGTAAGGGTAATCAGGTCATGAGTCCAGAAGAGTGTTGGACCTTTGGGAGATCATGCATGTGGGAATGGGAAGACGGTACAGGGTCAGATGGCGTGTAGGGGAATCGACAATACCTGCATGGGGCGGGAGGTGGGGATGGGTAGGTAACAGTTCTAGGGAGGAAATAATGTGTCAGACGTGAATATGGGGGGAGGGGGCGGTAGGTAGGTCTCCATGGGTGTATAGTATAGTAATGTATAAAACCTGAACAGAAAAACGGAAGAAAAGGGAATATGGTTGGAGGTGAGGCAAATACCAAGTTAGGGGATAATATAATGACCTAAATTAGATGGAGGGAGACAAGTTACAGGTCAGTGGGTACAAAATATGACCCTGATGGGAAGGGGGAGGGAGGGAGAGAGCAGGTCGTGGGTGTACGTAGTTATGTATGTACACGATATGGACGGGACAGGGGACCAGGGATAGGGGAAGGGGACACACACCAGACCATGAGGTAATAATAATACGAGTAGAACAAGAAGGTAAAGAGAAAATGTTAACCAGTTATGAATTATGACCATAAGTTTAACCTCAGCAGAAATTGTTGGGGGTTTAATGGGGGGGGGGGGAGGGGGGGCAGGATGATTAGACGAGAAGGGTGAGGGAGGAAGGAAGGTGCATGGTCTTTGGATTGTAAGGGTATGATTGGTGTAAGAAGTGGTGTGATTGTAAGGGGATATATAGAAACTAAATGAGAATTGGAAAGAGGATAGGTACACAGCAGCAGACTGGAGAGCTAAGGCAACAGGACGAGTAAATTGACCCATGCTGGAAATTGGGGACTCGTAAGACGGCATCCCAATAAACTGTGCTTCTCGTTGCTCCTGTAAGATGAACCTTGAGAAACCCAAAGCATCGATATATACGCATTCACAGAGACGGAAATTTCTCGTGTCCTATTGTCCATTATTTCACATTCTAGTCATTCTTGTGTTTTGTGCTTCGTTGCTCCTCTTCTCAGGTGTTACGTAGTTGTTTAAGCTATATCGAATTTGTAAGGTGTTTGATTCTTGATGTCTGAACCTTGAGTAAGTAGCTATTGTTAGTAGTGGACGATGGGGGTTAATGTTCTCAAACTCAAAATGCGAAATCCAGTTTTTGTTTGATGTGTCTGCATAAAATTAACTCAAAATATTCATAACATAATTATGGTGTTGGGTGGTATCAGTCAGGGTGAGCGCTTAAAGTGACGGAATAAACTACCTCCATTATCTGTGTTTGAGAGGAGTGATAATTATAACCATGCACTCGAAAGTTGCTAATTATGCAACATTAAAATTCTGTTGATAACGCCCAGTCTTGTTTGGCTCTTGTGTCACGACTGATATAGTTTAATTGTTCCTCGAAAAATTTGATTCTATAGATATTCATATTTAACTTAAGGGGGTGCGGGAGTTTGGGGGGTGCGGGAATAGGGGGACAGGCTTGGGAGGGGGTAGAAAGCCTGTCCCCTATTCCCGCACCCCTCAAAACCCCCTAAGCCTGTCCCCTACTCCCACACCCCCCAAAACCCACCCAAACCTGTCCCCCTATTCCCGCACCCCCTTAAACTGTAGAGTATTTGATCTTGTCAGTCAGTGTTAACCGTTCAAATGTCTGAATGTTTAGTGACGAGCGTGAGAGAACTAAAGCAATTATGGATGTCCAGTGTTGTTATATTTGTTTATCATTAGTCTACTGAGGAAACAATACATAACTATAGTGCAAGTTTTGTCCTACGTTGGCTCTGACAGATTGGTTTCTCATGTTTGTGTGTGTGTGTGTGTGTGTGTGTGGGTGTGTAGGTGTAGGCTTTGTGATTTGTGTGCGCATGCGTATCTGTGTGTGTGCACCTTGTTGCCTTGGATACAGAAGGTGGAGGACAAACCTAACCTTTCGAGGATTATGATTTAAGCAGGTAATTCTCATGTACGTTGCTCACATTACCGGTGCCTAAAGTCAGCTCTCCTAAGACCTGAATTATTCACCTGTAGCCACTAAGCCTCGACCTTACGAATTTGTGTGGTTGGATAATTAATCAAGAATTTGTAAGTGACTTGGAAGTTAGGAAGTCCTTCTAGCCCCGTCAAGAAAACAAAACAAACGAACAAACAAAAAGCCATTGAAGTTTGGATGATCGGTTGTGTGATATCAGTAACCTCGAGTTTGTAGAATACATTTTGCTTTTTATCTGAGTATCAGTAATTACCTTTTGTCATTCTGCATTGTATATAATTTGTAACCCACGCACCACCAGTAACCCAAGCTCTCCTTTACAGCGATCTATATTTTACCAAGTTATTTACATACCAATAAAACACATCCAAAGTTCTTTAAACTGTGTAAAATTAAGTAAATAATAGTACATTATTCGTTTTCGGTGGACAAGATTTAATAATTGCAATTGTATAGTTGCCGAAGAAAAGATGCTGTACGATACATTCCTGATTTTTTGAATCCACGTGAAACAATCCGAGTTGATTAAAGTATTATATTATATAATATTGATTTTGACCTATGATTATACATTTTCTTTTCAAGTTTGCTGGCTGTTTTCACTACATTAATGCTGTCTTCACTAAACGTATGGTTGATTCCTTTTTTGCCCATTATTATTATTATTATTATTATTATTATTATTATTATTATTATTATTATTATTATTATTATTATTGATTGATTTTTGT
>JAWQEG010001933.1:0-80000 GCA_033782935.1 Petrolisthes cinctipes
AGATAAAAGCTGAGAGATATTGCAATAAATACACGTTGAGAGATAAAAGCTGAGATATATTGCAATAAATACACGTTGAGAGATAAAAAGCCGAGATATATTGCAATAAATACACGTTGAGAGATAAAAGCTGAGATATATTGCAATAAATACACGTTGAGAGATAAAAAGCTGAGATATATTGCAATAAATACACGTTGAGAGATAAAAGCTGAGAGATATTGCAATAAATACACGTTGAGAGATAAAAAGCTGAGATATATTGCAATAAATACACGTTGAGAGATAAAAAGCTGAGATATATTGCAATAAATACACGTTGAGAGATAAAAAGCTGAGATATATTGCAATAAATACACGTTGAGAGATAAAAAGCTGAGATATATTGCAATAAATACACGTTGAGAGATAAAAGCTGAGAGATATTGCAATAAATACACGTTGAGAGATAAAAAGCTGAGATATATTGCAATAAATACACGTTGAGAGATAAAAAGCTGAGATATATTGCAATAAATACACGTTGAGAGATAAAAGCTGAGAGTAAAACTGAGAGATGTATTGATTGGTACAGATTTATATAGACATAAATACACATTGAGAGATAAAACTGAGAGATATATTGATAGTTACAGATTTATATAGACATAGATTCACGTAGAGATAAAACTGAAATATAGAAAGATATAGAAAGGTGTATATAGCAGACTATCCTAATCAACAGACCATAATGGGTGAGATATGGTAGTGGAAAGAGAGACACACAAACAGATGAATAATGTTGATAGAGAAATACTAGGCTATATGTATGTATGTATGTATGTATGTGATGAGGATGTGAGGGACAGAAGAAAACGTTTGAGTATAGCCAGTAGGAATTTGGAGAGGGAGCAGGGAGGAAATGATTGTGTGTGTGTGTGTGTGTGGAGAGAGAGAGAGAGAGAGAGAGAGAGAGAGAGAGAGATGAGAGAGAGAGAGAGAGAGAGAGAGAGAGAGGGTAGGGGGCACGAACACTCCACCCCTCTCCCACAGCATGCAAGTAATAAGTGTGTGTGTGTGTGTGTGTGTGTGGAGGGTGGGAGAGGAAGGCAATTATATTTTTTTGTGTACATACATATCCCCGGAGTCATAGTAGGTAGGTAAGGTAGGTAGGTAAGTAGGTAGGGTGGGTGGGGCTTGGTAGGTAGGTAGGTAATGAAGATTGGGTGGGGCTTGGTATAGGTAGGTAAGGAAGATTGGGTGGGGCTTGGTATAGGTAGGTAGGTAATGAAGATTGGGTGGGGCTTGGTATAGGTAGGTAGGTAGAAAAGGAAGATTGGGTGGGGCTTGGTAGGTAGTTAGGTAGGTAGGGAAGGAAGAGTGGGTGGGGCTTGGTTGGTAGGTAGTTAGGTAGGTAGGTAGGGAAGGAAGGGTGGGTGGGGTTAGGTAATTATTGTCCTGTTAATAATGTACACACACACACACACACACACACCGGCAGCAAGCACTAAAAGCAGGGTGGGTAAGGTAATTATCATCCCGTTAAGAATGTACAGCACACACACACACACACATTATTGGTAGTTAGGTACACACACATACACACACACACATATTATTAGCAGTTAGGTACACACACACACATTAGCAGTTAGGTACACACACACACACATTAGCAGTTAGGTACACACACACATTAGCAGTTAGGTACACACACACATTATTAGCAGTTAGGTACACACACACAGACACACACACACACACACATCAATCACTGTAAGGAAGGGTGGTGATGTGGTGATTGTTGTGTTGTTGTTATAATGTCCAGTTTGCACGCACATAACGTATTGTAGCCTACAGTACAAACCTTTCACCTCACCCACTGTTAAGGTACAACACACTATAATATATCCTACATACAACCCAAATTACAAGGTTATAACACTATCCTACCTCTTCATGCAAGGTTATAACACAATCCTACATACAACCCCATACAAGGTTAATTAATATAGTCAATTGTCACTGTGCTATCTACAGCAAGTTATCCCCCAAAAATAATCGATCCAAAACAAACTAAAAACTCACGTGACTTCTAATGGGTATGTGATTGTGATTCTTATAATGTTTAAAGGTTGGATTGGTAGGATATAATTATAGTAAAATGACCATAATGAGAGGAGGTGTGAATATTCCTGGTTAAGACTATAGACTACATAGACCATCAAACTTGACCTCCTGTAATTATAGTAAAATGACCATAACGAGAGGAGGTGTGAATATTCCTGGTTAAGACTATAGACTACATAGACCATCAAACTTGACCTCCTGATTTAATATAATGGTATGGGTCATGTTTAGTAACCTCTCCTGACCTCTGATATTGACGAATGGGCACCCAGCTATTACACACACAGGGAAGACATTACCGCCACACACACACACACACACATGGAAGGTTAGTACCAACACACACACATGGAAGGTAATACACACACACACACACATGGAAGGTAATGGCTAGTACAGTGGTAACGCGCCTGCCTCGCATCCGTGAGGTCGGCAGATCGAGCCTCGCCCAGGCCCGAGAGTTTAAAACTGTTTACTGGGGGGTTACTGCCATGGCTGGGCACCATGGTGGGGGAGTTGGGCTTGCCTGGCTGACGTTCAGGAGAGTATCTCATCAGAGATAGATACCAGAACTAAAACCATGCAACTTTAACTTTAACATACACACACACACGGAAGGTAATACACATATGGAAGATAGTACACACACATGGAAGGTAATACACATATGGAAGGAAGTACACACACACACACAGGGAGGGCAAATGGATACAACACATGTGCGACACTAACAAGAATTTTATAATTAACACGACACGAGCAGATGTAGCTACATATTATACTACGCAGTAAGGATGTGTGTGTGTGTGTGTGTGTGTGTGTGTGTGTGTGTGTGTGTGTGTGTGTGTGTGTGTGTGTGTGTGTGTGTGTGTGTGGTGTGTGTGTAATGGTTGGTGGTACTGGCAATGGTGTGTGTGTTTGTGTATGTGATGATAGTGTGTGTGTGTATGTGATGATAGTGTGTGTGTGTGTGTGTGTGTGTGTGTGTGTGTGTGTGTGTGTAATGGTTGGTGGTACTGGCAATGGTGTGTGTGTGTGTGTATGTGATGATAGTGTGTGTGTGTGTGTGTGTGTGTGTAATGGTTGGTGGTACTGGCAATGGTGTGTGTGTGTGTGTATGTGATGAGAGTGTGTGTGTGTGTGTGTGTGTGTGTGGTGTGTAATGGTTGGTGGTACTGGCAATGGTGTGTGTGTGTGTGTGTGTGATGATAGTGTGTGGGTGTGTGTGTGATGAGAGTGTGTGTGTGTGTGGTTGGTGGTACTGGCAATGGTGTGTGTGTGTGTGTGTGTGTGATGAGAGTGTGTGTGTGTATGTGTATGTGATGATAGTGTGTGTGTGTGTGTGTGTAAATAAATATACCAGTATGCAGCATGTAATCTTTTAAGAGGGTTTTAAATCATGAAATTGTAGTACTCCTGATTCCTCCACACTATGGTACAAAATAGATAGTCCTCCATACACTCCTACACACATATTCAAGGGATTTGTTTCCTGGCACAGTTTGGAGGAATCAGTAACTCAGTTCAATAAAAAAATAAATAAATAAATAAATGAATAAATATTGAAAACTGAGAGATTTGAGTGACGTCTAAAACCACCTTGCTTCTGATTGGCTGAGACGTGTGACTTCTGATTGGCTGAGACGTGTGACTTGTGATTGGCTGAGACGTGTGACTTATGATTGACTGAGATGTATGACTTATGATTGGCTGAGGACGTGTGACTTGTGATTGGCTGAGACGTGTGACTTGTGATTGGCTGAGATGTGTGACTTGTGATTGACTGAGACGTGTGACTTATGATTGGCTGAGATGCGTGACTTGTGATTGGCTGAGACGTGTGACTTGTGATTGGCTGAGATGCGTGACTTGTGATTGGCTGAGAAGTGTGACTTATGATTGGCTGAGATGTGTGACTTATGATTGGCTGAGATGCGTGACTTGTGATTGGCTGACACACGTGACTTGTAACCCTCTGAGTGGTGACCTCATAGTGACCTTATAGACCGCAGTTCGCCTTGACGATATCAGATGTGGAACTTTAACGAGAGAGAGAGAGAGAGAGATGAGAGAGAAGAGAGGAGAGAGAGAGAGAGAGAGAGAGAGACGGCAATTGCATAATGTCGGCTCAGAAATCTTACCGTCTATTGAGAGAGAGAGAGAGAGAGAGAGAGAGAGAGAGAGAGAGAGAGAGAGAGAGAGAGAGAGAGAGAGAGACGGCAATTGCATAATGTCGCTTAGAAATCTTACCGTCTAGAGAGAGAGAGAGAGAGAGAGAGAGAGAGAGAGAGAGAGAGAGAGAGAGAGAAAACTGCAATTGCATGTCGTCCATATTTTATACTGTCTGTTGAGAGAGAGAGAGAGAGAGAGAGAGAGAGAGAGAGAGAGAGAGAGAGACTATACAACTGCATAATATTCTACCACATATATAACCTACTGAATATTACACCGGCACGTCTATATATGAATCTCAACTTTGGTTACGAAAGGTAGTGAGTGGAGGTGAACCAATTTTTTTGTATCTGACTGTACACATAATCTTCATCGTAATGTGTACCATATATATAACTCTCTCCTTGCCACCCACGCCCCCCCCCCCACTCCCTCAGGCAGCAGTAGGACCCCCTCCCCCTCCCTCCCCCTTAGGCTACACACATTGCATACCACCTCGTCATGTTAATCTTGCAACTATAGAGGTTTTCACGACCCCCCAGCCTTGCAATAATTACACTCTAACTAATCCAACCTTGCAATGATGATATAATAATTACATCTTTGCAATAATTACACTCAAACTAATCTAACCTTGCAATGACAATATAACAATTATAGTCCTGCATTTATTACACCATAATTATTCTTACAATAAATAACACTAAACACTAAACCGGTAAAGATTCGAACAATGCAATAATTAATAAAAATATTCTTGATGCTATACTTTCATACCTAATATATGAGTTTCATTTTTCAGTAACTTGTTGTTCTTTTATAATATGTACAAACAGACAGTCAGTCATCAGAGCAAGACTACAACAATGACGAGGCTGTGACGAGAATGACAAGGAAATATTTCATCTACACACAAAGGTGGTTTAGAAACGATTAGTGCTTTAAGGTGCAAATTCTTTTTTTTTGGTACATTGGAGTGTTTTGATTCCTTTAAACTATGCTAAGGAAACAGGACCAGAAGAGCAAAAATAATAGGGTTCTGTTGCTTGAAATAGTTTGGAGGATTCAGCAGGTACTCCTGATTTGCCAACATGAACTTCCCCCTTTTAAGGACCCTGTGCTCGTGTATGAGACTTGGTGGCTTCTGATTCCTCCTGACGTTGCCACGAAACATGCTCCCTTCATTATGGGTGGTGTTTCGTGGCAATATTTGAAGGACTCACTTACCTCCAACTTTCTGACTGCATCACGGGGTCCCATAAGGTGGTAATTCTTTTTTGTTACATTGGAGTGCCTTGATTCCTCCAAAGTATGCTAGGAAACAGGACCAGAAGGGCAAAAATAATGGTGTTCTGTTGCTTGGAATAGTTTGTAGGATTCAGTTGCTCCAAATTTACCAACACCGAATTTTCTTCTTAACCCAAAAGAGGCTATAGGCTTGATCGACTCTAAAGCGGGTAGTAGGCTACAGTGTTGGCAAATTTGAAGTAACTCATTTCCTACAAACAATTCCAAGCACTAGAACACCATTATTATTCCGTTTCAGGTCCTGTTTCGTGGCATACTTTGGAGGAATCAGAACACTCTAATGTACAGTACATACCAAAAGTGTATTATCCCCTTAACACGAATGATTTTCAAGTTGTAAATCACTCGCAATGAATTAATATATAAATAAATAAAGGTTCGGAAAATATTTCAAAAGACTTGCTCAACCAAGACTGAAGAAAGGCGTCACGTGACCTTCAGACCGCCTTGGCTATCATCAACAACCAGGATGTATGTACAGTCAGCTGAAAAACTATCATTCCAACGCCCCCTCCCTCCTCCTCAGCCCCCCTGCCATTTGTACAGTAGCGAACACATGATGATGAAACAGACACACCTGATTGAAAAGGACCGAGCCCCTCACTGAGCTACTGTATTATTAATTAAGGGGGTGCGGGAGTAGGGGACAGGCTGGGGGAGGGGGGGGGGTTTGGGGGTATGGGAATAGGGAGAAAGGCTTGGGAGGGGGGGTTGGGGGTACGGGAATAGGGGGAAAGGCTTGGGGGGGGGGTAGAAAGCCTGTCCCCTATTCCCACACCCCCTAACCCCCCCAAGCCTGTCCCCCTACTCCCGCACCCCCCAAGCCTGTCCCCTACTCCCGCAAACCCCTAACCCCCCCCCCCAAGCCTGTCCCCCTATTCCCGCACCCCCTTAAGGGACCCTGTGATGTAGTTAGAAAATTGGAGATAAATGAGTCCTTCAAAAATTGCCACTAAACACCACTTATATAGAAGGAGTTTGTTTCATGGCATGGTCAGGAGGAATCAGAAGGCTATTATAATTTTCATACACGATCACAGGGTCCTTAAGGGGGTGCGGGAATAGGGGGACAGGCTTGGGGGGGGTTAGGGGTGTGGGGGGTAGGGGAACAGGCTGGGGGGGGGGTTAGGGGGGTGCGGGAATAGGGGGACAGGCTTGGGGGGTGCGGGAGTAGGGGAACAGGCTTGGGGGGGGGGGGTTAGGGGGGTGCGGGAATAGGGGACAGGCTTGCTACCCACCCCAAGCCTGTCCCCTTATTTCCGCACCCCCCCAAGCCTGTCCCCCTACTCCCGCACCCCCTTAAGAGAGGAATCCCTTCTTGGTAAATTGGAGGGCTACTGATTCCTCCAAAACCTATGCCAGGAAACAGATGACCCTTGTGTTACTCATAAGGGATCTGTTTCGTGGCATAATTTAGAGGATTCACCAACAAAAGATTCCTCTCTTAAGGGCCCTTGTTATGTAGTCAGTAAGTTGGAAGTAAATGAGTCCTTCAAATATTGCCATGAAACACACACACACAAACACACACACCTATAAGGAAGGAGTTTGTTTCGTGGCATAGTCAGGAGGAATCAGCAGAAGCCTCCAATTATCATACACGATCACTATAGGATGAGACGTGTCTGTTTCATGTGTCCGCAACATGAAATACATACATACATACATACATACCACATACAGCATGGATCAATAGACTTGTTTTGATGGTGGAAGAGTCAGCTGAGTTGTCAATTACTACCAGATACAGAATATGGAGCCAATAGCGATGATGATGATGATGATGACTGTGATATTTCTAGTTCAATAATCATCGTACCATACTGTCATTTTTATTTACACCACACGTTGTCAATGGTCGCTAAGAATAACTGATATTACGTCCAATTATGTGAAGAGATTAATTTATAACTTAGATTGATTAAAGATGATAGAGGACCGCCCTATAGCTATGCCTGGAAGACCCTGTAGGTACGGTGGAACGAGGAAGGTGGTGATCGATAGAATGCTGAGACACGAAGGAAAGGAAGGACAGTGAATGAAAACGTGCGCATTTAGTCAACAGAGAAACTATTTTTATTAGTGTGTTGTCAACGTAGGCTACACACACACATAAAATTCACCCCAAAACAGTGGAGGCGACACACACACATAAAATTCACCCCAAAACAGTGGAGGCGACACATACACATACACACAAAGTTCACGCCAAAACAGTGGTGGCAACACACACACACACACACACAAAGTTCACCCCCAAAACCCTGAGAGACAACAAAAGAACACACACACACACACACACACACAAAGTTCACCCAAAAACCCTGGGAGGCAACAAAAGGGAACCCCAACCAATCCACTCCCCCTCCACCCCCCCCACCCTGAGAACCTGACCAACTGACATAACCGCCGAAAGCAGCAGCAGGCCAGCAGCAGCAATCAGTGTGAGGCGAGACGAGGTGACAACTTGGCGGGTTTTCGAGGCAGATAAGAGGCTAGTGAAGCTAATATATAATTCCCTATTCCTTCTGGTAGATTTTATTATTTTTATTATCATTAATATTACTGGATTCTTTGACTCTCTTTTCACGGCTTGCATGAAAATATATATAAATACCGGTAAATAAATAAATATAAATAACAATAAGAATATCACAAGGGCCTACATATATTTTTCCATTCCGTACATACATATCTACAAGCGTCAAAACTATACACATAAATAATGAGTAAAGAAAGAGCTAAATTGGCAACACCAGCCAGCCAACCAGCCAGCAAGCAACACCAACAGCTCCAGGCTCCTTGGTATGTTTGTATGTATGTATGTTTCCCAAGTGTGTCTGAGTTGAGGACCAAAACAAACTTACCGGTAATAATTATTGTTTTTCCTCCACGAGATGTTTGCGTTAAGCTAAGGTTGTGGTAGCCTAACATACTATTGGTACATTAGAGCGTCTTGATTTCTCCAAACTATGCCAGGAAACAAGACCACATTAACAAAAATAATGGGTTCCTGTTGTTTGGAATAGTTAGTCGGGATCAGCAGCCGCTCCAGATTTACCAACACTGTAATAACCCCTTAACTTAGTGTTGATGTCGATCCAGCTTAAATTCTCCGATTAAATGTATATTATAATTGTAAAATTCCAGCAGATCCTTCTATATACAGTCACGAGCCAAAATAATCATCCATCCAGGTGTTGCTGAAGTTGGGAATCATCTGACATACCAGGGATTCTAAGCACTAATTACAACGCTTATCTCTCCCGAGTCATACTTGCTTAGGCTTGTTTAATTAAGGGACCAGGTGATGTTGTCAGAAAATTGGAGATAAATAAGTCCTTCAAATATTGCCACTAAACACCACCTATATGGAAGGAGCTTGTTTCGTGGCGTAGTCAGGTGGAATCAGAAACCTCCAATTTTCAGACACGATCACAGGGTCCTTAATACTCCATCAGACTATTCGAAGCAGAACTAGATACTTATTTTGGCTCGTGACTGTACATTTCTGGAATGGAGGAGTGTATAGCGATTGTTTCCATGCATACAAATGAAGTTACAAACCATTATTATAATTGTTTCAGTTCCAATATCATCACAAAACTTACGCTGTAAACAGAAAAAAAAAAAAAAAAAAAAAAAAAAAAAAAAAAAAAAACCTGGCCACCACAACTCACAAAACTTGACCTATATAGAATTTAACTAACTACATGTAACTAAGTGCACTAGAATACTCTGAATAATATGACAGGCCTACAGTACAAACTAACCTAAATAAATAAATCTAACCCAAACACTATGATCTAATACAGTACAAATTAACCTAAAATAAAAAAATCTTTGCCACTCGACGTGATCTAAATTCTACAGTACAAACTAACCTAAATAAATACATCTAAATCAAACACCGTGATCAAATTTCTACAGTACAAACTAACCTAAATAAATATATATATATATGTAAACCAAACACCGTGATCAAATTTCTACAGTACAAACTAACCTAAATAAATCAATCTAAACCAAACACTGGGATCTAAATTCTACTAACTACAATCTAACCTAAATATATAAGCCACAGCGTGATGTACAGATCCTGGACAAGATCATAAATAACCTTGAGGGGAGAACCTCTTAATGGTAAAGTGGAGGGCTACTGATTCCTCCAAACTATGACATGAAACAGATGATATATTGATAATACTGAGGTGACTTGTTTCCTGGTATGGTTTGTAGGAATCAGTAGTCCTCCAGTGTACCAAAAAAACAGGTTCTGCCCTTAACGTGAGCACACTTGGGGAGCTACGAGCCACAAGGTGACGTCACAAGAGTGTATAATATTATGTGTGTGTGTGTGTGTATGTGTGTTGCTAAGTCATGACACTGAGGCAGCTGCGGGGTTAATTATTCTGCCGTCTGTTTACTCACACACTTTGGAGGATCCAGCCTGATATCTCCGCCGTAGTTAGGCTATATATATATATATATATGTTTATTTTTTCCTACTTTTACATAACATAATCTGTTGTATACTTTTTGTGACCCTTAATTCTTGAGTAACGGTAATGTATTTTACTGTTTGCTGTGACTACCATTAAACGATATTAGTTTTATTGGAGGGACAAACTACTAACGTTTAAAATATAAGTTAAAAAACACAACTTATGTCTTTTTGTCAGGTAGGAAGAAGATCAAAGAAAACAAAGTAGAGATTACGTTATAAAGAAAAGAATGCACGACATGTAAAGGCTCAAGAAGACTCCAAACGGTGCCATGAAACGTATATCTGGAGGAGGAGGAGGAGGGAGAAGAGGAGGGAAAAGAAGTAGAGGAGGAGGGAAAAGAGGAAGAGGATGAGGAGGAGGAAAAAGAAGAGGAGGAGGGAAAAGAAGTAGAGGAGGAGGAGGAAAAAGAAGAGGAGGAGGAGGGAAAAGAGAAAGTAGAGGAGGAGGAGGGAAAAGAAGAGGAGGAGGGAAAAGAGGAAGTAGAGGAGGAGGAGGGAAAAGAAGAGGAGGAGGAGGCATGACATCGCTGAAGCCCACTTTACACTCATTACTAAGCAGATTCCCGCGCTTTTTGTTTTGATGTGCGCATGGGTTATGAAAAATCGCTTAGGCTACACGAATCATTTTAACCCTTAATTAACTCATGGACGACGGTTTTTATATGACATTTCGTATCACTTGGTGTTAGTTCCAAATACCGTATAATAAATATGAGGAGTCGAAATAAATAGCAGGTACAAACTTTCCACAATGATACTTCCCCCAACTTATACCAAATAAATAAGTTTGCTTATCATAGCGTGATTCAAAATACTGTAGAAGCAATTATACACTCTAATTAATGATGTAAATGTAAATATAAACTACGCAATAATACTAATAGATACTTATACACAAGGTCGATTACGTGTACATTATGTAGCCTCTGGTATAAGATGAAGAAACAAGATAGTATTTATGTATGTAATCCTTTATATTTATGGGTTAAGTTTTTGTACGAGTGAGATGCCCCCTCCCCCCTATATCCCCTGTCCCTACCAATGCCTGTGAGTTACTGCCTCCCCCTCCACTCCCCCGATAGTGGCCCCCCTTTTTCCTTCACCTTTACACACACACACACACACACACACACGTCTTACCTTCCATTAGTCACTCTCGCTGCTTCTCTCTATCTCTCTCTCGATTTACCTTCCCACACTCACTATTATTCCTCTCTCTCTCTCTCTCTCGATTTACCTTCCCACACTCACTATTATTCCTCTCTCTCTCTCTCGATTTACCTTCCCACACTCACTATTATCCCCCCCCCCTCCTCTCTCTCTCTCATAATGTACTACAATTACTGATAAGGTGAGTCAGTTCTGAGATACAGAATGCTAGCACCTGCTTTGGCTTACTTTACTCTGTCTCTATACTCTACTTCTTTACTCACCCTTTTCCTACTTTCTTATATATATATCCTCTTTGATTCTCTGCTTCCCCTCTTTCTCTCTCTCTCTCTCTCTCACCATGATCTAGATTGGTTCTCCCTTCATTATCCTATCATCTTCCTCTTCATTTTCCCACGGGTATTCGTTCTCTCTCTCTCTCTCTGGTATTTCCCATTTAGCCTACTATCTCTCTCTTACTTTACACTGAATTATTGTCTCTCGTCTTGTAATTATTCAAACATCTCTCGGTTTCTCTATCACTCTTCTTTTCATATTTATATTTTTTTTTACAGTTACCTATATCTTCCTCTACTTCATCCATTATTTTTCGTTTCTCCTCCTTTTTATCAATATTTCTTCAACTGTCGCCCCTTTGCATCTAAATCCTTCCTATGTTTACTATTTCTCCCCTTTATCTACTCCCTCATGCTCCTTTCTTTTCAGATTAATCGCGGTCTTCATTCTTTAATTCATTTCATCTTTTATATCTCAGAATCACTTTTTAATTTACTTATGTGTTTCCTGTCAGTTTTTCTTTGCATTCTTCTTTATCATTCTTTCTTTCATTCAGTTAGTTTTCCTTGTATTTCTCCTCATCACTCTTCAATTTCAGTTCTCCTTGTATTTCTCCTCATCACTCTTCAATTTCAGTTTTCCTTTTATTTCTCCTCATCACTCTTCAATTTCAGTTTTCCTTTTAGTTCTCGTTATCACTCTTCCTCCACCTCTACAATTCTCTGGTGCCTCAATGACCTTGATCTTGCTGGCCTCTCCCTCCCTTCCCCTCTCCCCCCCCCCCTCTCTCTCTGTCCACTACCTACCTCCCTCTTTCCTTCCCTTTTCTCCACTCCCTTCTTCCCTCTTTTCCTCCACCTTCTCTTCCTCCCTTTCCATTTCTCTCTCCAATCCTTGCCTCCCTCCCTCTACTCCCTACTTCCCTCCCTCCACCTTCTCTTCCTCACTCTTTCTCTCCACTCCCTCCATTTTTCTCTTCCACTATCCATCCAAACCCCACGCCGTCCCCCCCCCTCTCTTTTTCCTCCCACCCTCTCTTCTCCCCACCTCCCTCTGTATCCCTCCCCTTCTCTAACTCCTCTCTCCCTCCCCTCCTCTTCCTCCCCCTCTTTATCCAACTTACTTCTCTTCCCTTTTCTCTATTCTTTCCATTACATGTCTCTCCTGTTTACATTCTCTCTCTCTCTCTCTCTCTCTCTCTCTCTCTCTCCACATTCCTCCACCAGACAAACACAGTCCACACCTCCACCCACAATACAACCACTTCCCACACTCCACCCACACCACCCCCACTATCCACATTCCAGCATTCCCACCCACACTACTACCCCTGCAACTCACACACCCCACCCAACTAGGCTACCACCACACCCCCCACCACCGGCATATTCCACCTATACCACCCACACTCCACCCTCGCCCCCACCACCACCCACACTCCATCTCTACCACCCATACCACCTACATTCCACCTCTACCACCCACACTCCACCTCCACCACCCACACTCCTCCCCACCCCCACCACCACCCACGTCCCCTCCCTCAGTTTCATACACAGGTGCTATACATTTCCACAGTTTTGTTCAATTATCTTCGTCTCTCTCTCTCTCTCTCTCTCTCTCTTTACTTTCCACCCTTCCTCTTCCTTTTACTTCTTTCTCTCTCTCTCTCTCTCTCTCTCTCTCTCTCTCTCTCTCTCTCTCTCTCTCTCTCTCTCTCTCTCTCCTATTATCTTTCTTTCCTTTCCACCCTTCCTCTTCCTTTTACTTCTCTCTCTCTCTCTCCTCCCATCATCTTTCTTTACTTTCCACCCTTCCTCTTCCTTTTACTTCTCTCTCTCTCTCTCTCTCTCTCTCTCTCTCTCTCTCTCTCTCTCTCTCTCTCTCTCTCTCCTATTATCTTTCTTTCATTTCCACTCTTCCCCTTCCTTCTACTTTTTTTTCACTTCTTTTATTCTCTTTCAACCCACATTTATTCCCCATTTCTCGCTTCCTCTTCTGTTTCTTAAAGAGAATTTTAATCCTTATCGTCTTCTACAACAATCTTTCTTTCTTTTCCTTTCTCTCTTCCTTCTACTGCAACCAACTTTTACATACCTTCTCTCCTCCTTTTCCTTCCTTCATTTCTCCATTCATCATGATTCTCCCTACTTTCTTTTCCTTCACTCCGTTTATTTCTTCTCTTCTGTCTCCACTCCCATTGATGATTATTTTCTCTTTCACCTTCACCAAAATTTTCCCTTTCTTCACCAAAGATTAAATACCAAAACATCAAACAATAATAATATGAGATTCGACCAAACGGACACAAGAACAGCTTAGATAATAATGATAATAATGAAAAAATATTAATAATAGTGATAACAATAATAATAGTAATACCCGGTAGTAATAATAATATTAATAATAACAATAATAATAATATAAAAATAATAATGATAATAATAACAACAAAAATATAGTAAAAATAATAACCACAAATCAAATTACAGTAAGGGATCATCTGTTGAATTAGAATTGGAGTGCTCCTGATTCCTCCAAACTAGACCTGCAGGAAACAGACTAAGTAGGCTATAACTGAATTAAGGACTAACCCCAATAGGATATATTATAAACGAAGGATCTGTTTTGTAGTCCAGTAGTTTGTGGAGGAATCAGCAGTAGCCCTTCACTTCACCTCACGTTCCCTACATCACGTTCATGTTTTGTTTTTGTTTTTATCTGGCAAAACTGCTGGACCATCTAGCTGCTGATTCCTCCATAGTATTCCAAGCAACAGGCCACCATTACTTACGTTCATTTGGTTCTGTTTCCTGTTATACTTTGGAGGAATCAATGCGTTACAATGTAGAACCACAAATTTTATATACTTTCCCCACATATATAGACTTTAGTTTTTATCAATTTTTATGGGATATATAAAAGGAATTCCTAGGCTATATAATAGTTTTCTACGTGTGATGCCTCTCCTTTCCTCTCTCTCTCTCTCTCACAGTCGGCAGTTAAAGTTATGGCGCCTCTCTCTCTCTCTTTCTCTCTCTCACACACACACACACACACACATTGCAATATCCAGGAGGCAATTTAATAAACTTCTCTGGTTCTTCAGTTTACGTCGTAGCCTGTGAAGCTTCGGCTATATTTCTATACTGTACTTTATGACTTGGCAGAACTTTTATCGCCAACTGTACAGTCAAAGTTTTAAAGTTCCATCGCCTCTCACTGGTATAGGCTAATGTTAAGCTGTAAGAATGTAAAATAATGTTGAATAATGTGAATAATGTAGACGTGATTCTCTCTCTCTCTCTCTCTCTCTCTCTCTCTCTCTCTCTCTGTCTCTCTCTCTCTCCATCTGGTTAACACATCAGCAACTCACCCACGTTCCCTCTCTCCTCTCCTCTCCTCAAGTTATTCTACCCTTTAGTGACTTGTCCCCTCCACACTCACTTCTCTCTCTCTCACACACTCATACTCTCTCTCTCTCTCTCTCTCTCGTCCTTTTTATATCCTTAGCAGCCTTTCTCTCATTTTTCTTCTATCCCTTCTTTCACCTCCTCTTCCCACCCCTACCTTTTTTTTTATTATTTCCTCTCTCTCTCTCCAAATCAGATACAGTAGTAAATATTCAACGATTGATCACGTAATAAGAAGTTAATGAAGGAGTACAATATTGGGGGTAAATCTGGAGCAAATAATTCTTCCAAACCGTTCCAAGCAACAACAGGTCACCGTTATTTATGTTAATCTGGTCCTGTTTCCTGGCATACTTTGGAGGAATCAAGGAGCTCCAAAATGTACAGCCACAATCAAATATCCACCTACACTTTCCTTCTATCTTAGTAAATATATTGGTAATAAAGAACAACACGTGTATGATTTTACAGCACCGCATACTAATAATAACTGAGGGGGTTGAGTTGACATAAGGTGTTGTTGTATGATTATATTTTGATATGATACAGATTTATTTGCACGATGGAAGGAAAGTGTCGGTGGTTATTTGATTGTGGTGGCTGTACCAAAAGAATACTAACTACTGCATGTCCCCTTCATTGTGATTGGTCGAGGCTGCATATTTTCCACTCAGGGACTACGAGTGTAAAATGTAATGTGTGTGTATTATCAGACAATCAGATCTTCAATACCATCTCGTCCCTCCTGACTGACTTTATTCCCGCCTATTTTTTTTTTCTTTTACTCTTTACTATCTATCTTTCTTAGTCTCTCTTTTCCTTTTTCACTCTTTGTGTATATTATCTACTTTTTGCTCCACCTCTTAATTATTCCCTCCTTTACCGTACCTCCATCCATCTTTATCATTCACCTTTCTCTCTTTTGTGCTTACGTTTCTTATTCTATCTCCTCCTTCTTTTCTTCTTTACATTTTCGCTCTTTGTATTATATTATCTTCCTTTTCCTACACCTCTCTTCTTCCCTCCTCCATCCATCTATTTCTCCAACTTTCTCACTCGTCTTCCATCCCTTCCTTACCTACAGAACTATATACCAACTAAGCCTAACAGTGTAAAAGGCATCATATTGGGAGGATTTTGTACATTTTTTTTAGATGAAGGTGAAAAAAAATAATGTTGTTTGTAGACAGGCGTCACTTTGTATAACCTACGCAGTATGTGGAAGGAGTAAAAAAAAAAATAAAAATAAAAAGGAAAAAAAAAAAAAAAACTTTCTTCCCCTTCATACTGCTGTTCGTGTGTGTGTGTGTGTGTGTGTGTGTGTGTGTGTTCTGCACCCTTCACTCCCTTCCTTTCCCTACCATATTTTATCCTCCCTCATTCCCCTATAAACATTCCTCTCTCTCTCTCTCTCTCTCTCTCTCTCTCTCTCTCTCTAGACCAATCACCTGCCATGGGTTGGGTCATGTTACGTGCACTGTCATTGGCCATCAGTATCATCCAATTGTATTCTTAGTTCATAGTCCACTGCACACACTGTCCTTCTCTCCAACACGCTGCTGCTCTCATCCTTGTCTATTATTTCACACTCGCTTCGTAACACACACACACATACACACACACACACACACCACTTACCCACTACATACACACACACACACACACCACTTACCCACTACATACACACACACACACACCACTTACCCACTACATACACACACACACACATACACCACTTACCCACTATCCTACGTACACATCTACCAGCCACATACCACTTACCCACTACATACACACACAC
This sequence comes from Petrolisthes cinctipes, assembly GCA_033782935.1. Taxonomy (NCBI): domain Eukaryota; kingdom Metazoa; phylum Arthropoda; class Malacostraca; order Decapoda; family Porcellanidae; genus Petrolisthes; species Petrolisthes cinctipes. The sequence continues at coordinate 16,757 of JAWQEG010001933.1, forward strand.
AAGTCTGTTAATTCATTCACAATCACACACACATCTACCAGCCACATACCACTTGGCACTTACCCACTACATGCACACATGATCTTGTACACACACTCACACACACACACACCGAATATTATTAATAGTATTACTCTACATTCTCCACTACTGTACACACATATACAAGTACCCACCTACCCAACCACTACAAACCCACTAACCACCCACCTACCCAACCACTACAAACCCACTAACCACCCACTCACCTACCCAATCACTACAAACCGGCTATCCTCTCACTCACCCACCCACCCACCTGGCACACATACACACACACACACACATACAGAGGAACACCCACAAACTACCAATTAGAGTCTGGGGTTGCCTACGTAAGCTGTACTGTACAGTGGGAGGCAAAAATCCTGTAGCCACATAGTACAGTGTGGATGTACTCTTGTAATAAGCTTCAAGGACTCGTTTATTGAAGAATTAGAAAAGTATATTAATATTTACCCCCTTGAAAATGCAATGTTTATGGTGAATGTGTGTGTGTGTGTGTGTGTGTGTGTGTGTGTGTGTACCAAGTGATTGTGAATACATTAAGAGACTATTGTGTGTGTGTGTGTGTACCAAGTGATTGTGAATATTATTAAGAGACTATTTTGTGTGTGTGTGTATGTGTGTGTGTGTGTGTGTACCAAGTGATTGTGAATAAACTAATAGACTAGCCTAGTGTGTGTGTGTGTGTGTGTGTGTGTGTAATGATGTAGCCTACCTATGAATGTACTTGTTTGATGATTATCCTTTCAATTATCATCCTTCAAAAAGCTAGAGTGAGTGAGTGAATAAAAGTGAATGAGTGAGTGAGTGAATAAAAGTGAATGAGTGAATAAGTAAGTGAGTGAGGCGCGACACGACATTTTTCCTTCGACTGTACATACATACACACATGCCCCTACTCCCTCAGCATACAAATGACTACCGTACAGTATATTTATTCATTCACAAGGTACCGGTATCTAACAGCCTTTCACTAGTCGGGGAGGTTACCTAAAGTACCTGTTGGTAATTTGTTTTGAATGGATTTTAGTGGTGGTGTGGGTTGTGTGTGTGTGTGGTGGGGGGGGGGGGAAGTGTGGAGGGGGTAGTTGTGTGTGTTTGGTAATGGTGGGGGTGGGGGTGGTAGCTGTGGTAGGTAGAGATGGTGGGAGGGTAGTTGTGTGTGTGGGGAGGGGTTGTGTGTGTGTGGTAGTTATGGTAGGTAAAGATGGTGTGTGTGTGTGTGGTAATGGTGAGTAGGGTTGTGTATGTGTGTGGTAGTTGTGGTAGGTCTGTGATGGTGGGAGTGTGTGTGTGTAATGGTTGTGTGTGTGTAGGAGTGGTTGTGATGGTGGTAGCTGTGTGTGTGTGTGTGGGAATGGGAATGAGAGTGTGTGTGTGGTAGGAGTTTAGGTGGTAATAGTATACATAGTAGTAGATAGAGATGGTCGTAATAGTATGTATATTCCTAGTTGTGTTAGAGATCCAGTGTTTATAAATTACACATACATGTAAGTGAATATTTATGAATAAGTTTAGATGTGAATTGCCTTAGATTACATTATGTTTATCGAAAAAAATAAAATAAAAAACGAGAGAGGGTTGGAAGTACAGTGTTAGGCTAATCGGTGGTAAATCTGAAGCAACTGAATTCTCCAAACTATTCCAAGCATTCATAAAAAAAAAAAAAAAAAAAAAAAAAAAAAAAAAAATATCAAGTACAGTATTCATTATTTTTCTCATTATGGTCCAGCTGTTTCCAATGTACAAAAAGTATATATATACAGTACACAATCCCCTTAAAGTATGATTGTGTGTACATAAAAAAATGTAGAATATAATGAGGACAGGAGGGGCCGAAATTTGAGGGCTGCTAGTTGAAAAAAAAAAAAAAAAAAAAACACACACACACACACACACACACGTAAAGAATGTCAACGTGTCAACAAGTGCAGTAAATAAAAAGGCTAAAAAAAAACTATTCCTTTCTTGGGGTATTATAGTTCTAGGTAAGTTGCTACTAAATCCCCCAAACTATGCTGGGAAACTGATTTAATCTCTTATAGGCTAACATACGAGTAAGGGAACCTGCTGGTGCTGTGTTTTGTTGAGTAGTTTGGAGGAGGAATCTGTGTTGTATATGTTGTTATTATTATTATAGGTTAGCCTTCCAATTCAACACAAGATTATACCCTTTAAACTTGAGTGACACTGTAATGCTAAAAGGAGAGAGAGAGAGAGAGAGAGAGAGAGAGAGAGAGAGAGAGAGAGAGAGAGAGAGAGACGACCACACTAGGCCTGCAAAAACCCTGGTGAGAGAGAGAGAGAGAGAGAGACGACCACCGTAGGCCTGTGAAACCCTGGAGAGAGAGAGAGAGAGAGAGAGAGAGAGAGAGAGAGAGAGAGAGAGAGTTAGTTTTATTACCAAGGAACAAGACACACACACATACAACAGCTAAAGTCGACGTACGTACATACATCCTTCCCTACCCTTCCCTCCCACTGGATCTTCCTTTCTCTATACCTCTCTCCCTCACTTCTCTCCTCCTCCTATATACCCCTCTCCCTCCCTCCTCCTCCTATATACCCCTCTCCCTCCCTCCTCCTCCTCCTATATACCCCTCTCCCTCCCTCCTCCTCCTCCTATATACCTCTCTCCCTCACTTCTCTCCTCCTCCTATATACCCCTCTCCCTCCCTCCTCCTCCTCCTATATACCCCTCTCCCTCCCTCCTCCTCCTCCTATATACCTCTCCCTCCCTCCTCCTCCTCCTATATACCCCTCTCCCTCCCTTCTCCTCCTCCTATATACCTCTCCCTCCCTCCTCCTCCTCCTATATACCTCTCTCTCCCTTCTCTTCCTTACCTTTCTTTCATTCTCTATACCTCTCTACTCCTCCTATATACCTCTTTCTCTATTTCCCTACCTTCTCTTTCTCACCTTTCCTTTCCTCTCTTTCTCACTTTTCTTTCCCTCTCTCCATCTCTTCTCTCCTCCAATAGGCTATACCTCTCCCCATACTTCTCTTTCTCACCCTTCTTTCACTCTCTCCCTCACTTTTCTTTCACTCTTTCTCACCTTTCTTTTCCTCTCCCTCACTTCTCTTTCACTCTCTTCCTCCCTTCTCTTCCTTACCATTCTTTCACTCTCTCCCTCCCTTCTCTTCCTTACCATTCTTTCCCTCTCTCCCTCCCTTCTCTTTCTCACCTTTCTTTCATTCTCTCCCTCCCTTCTCTTTCTCACCTTTCTTTTCCTCTCTCCCTATCTTCTCTTCCTTACCTTTCTTTCCCTCCCTTCTCCTCCTATATACCTCTCTCCCTCCCTTCTCTTCCTCACCTTTCTTTCACTCTCTCCCTCCCTTCTCTTTCTCACCTTTCTTTCACTCTCTCCCTCCCATTTCCTTTCCTCCTTTCTTCCCTACCTTTTCTCTCCTTCTTTGACTTTTTCATTCCTCCTTCCCCTTCTTCTCAGCGGCAATTCATCTTTTCTTCAACCTCTCCTCTTCTCACCCCCTTCCTTCTTGACCTCCCCCCCCCTCTCTCTCTCTCTCTCATTTGTATACGGTCTCTCTAACCTCCCTCACCCCTGCTCTCTCTCTCTCTCTCTCTTGCTTTTTTACTTCACCTCTGACCTCCTCCCTTCCTTTACCTTTCTCTCTATCACCTCCCACCTCTTTTTTCTTTTCCAACGGTACCCTCCCTTCCTCCTCTTCTATTTGTTTTCTAGCCTTCCTTCCTACTCTTCTCACCTTTCTCCTTCCCTCCTTCCTTTTCTTCATCACTTCTGCTTTCCATTCCCACATTTCTTGTTCTTCTCCTCCACTTCTTCTTCTCTCCAATCCATTAGCATCTTCTTAATCTTCCTCCCTTTCCTACTTGCTCTTTAATTCTCTACTTCCCAAACTTTCTTTTCCCCTTTCCTCCTCCTCCTTCTTTACCTCTCTATCTACTGTCCATTTGTCTGGTCTCTTTTCTCCCTTCCCTCCCTCCTTTCATCTTCATCTTCATCTCTCTCTCTCTCTCTCTGACCTTATCTCGTCCACTCCTTTCCTCCAATCTATGACCCCCTCCCTGACCAGACCTACCCTACCCATTGTTCCCGGCAAAACAAGTGTCATCTGTCACCTCAATCTTCATTCTCCTCTCTCTTTTATTTTCGTTCGCGTTTCTCTACACACACACACACACACAGACGCGTACTTTCAGACCCTAGACACACAAATGAAACACACACACACACACTGATACGCACTTTCACCCCTACACACACACACACACCACAAGACATCCACCCTCACAAAAAAAACACACACACACACGTATATACGGTACGCACTTTCATACTTACACACACACATACACAAAATTCTAACGTGTCGTAATGCTTAAGAGAATAGGGGATAGTATACATTTGGTACATTGGAGTACCTTGATTCCCCCTAACTATGCCAGAAAACAGATGTCCTCAGTGGTACTAATAGGGGATCTGTTTCGTGGTATGGTTAGAAGGAATCATAGCCCTTCCAATTCACCAACAAAAGAATCTTCCCTTAAGGACCCTTGTGATCGTGTATGCTATGGAAATTGGAGACTTTTGATTCCTCCTGACTATGCCACGAAACAAGCTCCTTCCATAGTCTATAGGTGGTGTTTCGTGGCAATATTTGAAGGACTCACTTACCTCCAATTTTCTGACTACATCACAGGGTCCCTTAAGCTATAATTATATTGTACCATATAGCTGTGTGTGGTGCTAAAGTTACAACAGTGAGAAGCAAACAACTACTGCACACAACAACATTATAGTACAGCATCGCGGTGCACAGATTAAAAATGTAAATACAACTCTTTGGGAATATAAAGATTCGTAATATAAAAACGTTCACTCTACCAAAAAATAAAGAATATTTAGGGCTTTATGCCTATCGACTCATGGTGTTGGTCATTAAGGCAGTCAGTGTTGTTACATCAACATATCTTCTCCCAGCCTACAAGGTTGTTATCCTTGCTCTTACAGCCGGGTACCTACTTACTGCTGGGTGAACAGGGACATAGGGGGCTGGGAAAATTGTCCAACAATTCCACTGACCCAGGAATCGAACCCGGGACCTCTCGCGTGCTGGGCGAGTGTCACTGCTAACCATTATAGCATCAGCACTCTACCGGTGCACATAACATAATATATTGTCCCGCTGCACAGATTCAAAATAAAATTACAATTCTAAGGGGACTACACATTCATAATAAAAACAAACCTTCACTCTACTATATCGCATTGCACAAATTCATAATACAAATACATTAATATTCTAAGGGGGCTACAGATTCATAATACTGTAAAAACAACTTTCATTATACTGTATCGCGGTGCACAAATTCATAATACAAATACATTTCTATAAGAGGCTACACAGATTCATAATAAAAACAAACCTTCACTCAACTGTACCGCGCTACACAGATTCATAATAAAAACAGAATCATAATAAAATTTGAGTATGCAAGGCTAGGCTCTAGGTGACCTCTGAGGGAATAACAGCAAACCAACGTATATATTATCACGATGTACCATAAAGGTTATCTATCCCTCCACGTATCTATATAATATCATACATTCAGTTCAGGGAAAGACCAATACAGAAACTGAATGATGACTATCTTTTTTCACAGAGTCAGAAAAACATATGTGTGTGTGTGTGTGTGTGAGTGTGTATAACTCTACACAGTCGTGGGCGGTTCTAACTCCACGGAGATTAAATAAGAGGATATAATATTATATAGTATATTTTTTGGTGCATTGGAGTGCCTTGATTCCTCCAAAGTATGCTACACAGAAAATAGAACCAGATTCACAAAATATTGGTTGTGGGCTGTTGCTTTGAATACTTTGGAGGAACTAATTGATCCAGCTTTACCCACCATTACTGTATTTCCCCTTAAGGACCCTGTCAAGATCGTGTATAAGACTAGGAGACTTCAGATTCCTCCTAACTATGCCACAAAACAAGCTCCTTCAATATAGGTGGTATTTCGTGGCAATATTTGAAGGACTTGTTAACCTTCAATTTTTCTGACTACATTACGGGGTCTCTTATTTAAAATGTCAACAGGAAACGAGCCGTCGTCTACAAGGGTTAAAATATGGTTGCTAATGACGAAGATCTCACACCTTCCTTCCTTCTTGCTCCTCTCTGTTTATTTACACACTCACTCTTATCACTCATCCCCTTCCGCCTAGTCACTTCCTCATCCACTCCTCCTTTTCCTTCTCCTCCTAGCCTCTCTTTCCCTCCGTTAGTCGTATATCATCTGAACATCAAAGGGATAGATAGTACAGTGTTGGTAAATCTGGAGTAACTGATTCCTCCTAACTATTCCAGGCAATAGGATACAATTTTTTGGTTCACCTGCTGGTCCTGTTTTCTGGCATACTTTTGAGGAATCAAGGAGCTCTAAAGTACATAGGCTACAGTACAGTATAATAAATAGACAATAGTTTCATATTAAATTATTCTGACAACACCGACACGTCAAGAAATTATTAGGCTTCATGAGAAGATACAAATAGTGTATAAATAAGGTGGCGTCATCTAGTGTGGCAACAACTTAAAAGATCCACTCACTCTCTCTCTCTCTCTCTCAAGAAAGCAATCATCACCTTAAAGATTCACTCTCTCTCTTTCTCTCTCTCTCTCTCAAGAAAACAATCAGCACCTTAAAGATTCTCTCCCTCTCTCTCAAGGCAGAAAGGAAGCAACAAACAAATTGAAGATCCACTCTACTCTCTCTCATTCAAATTATCAACGGATAGACAAGCTTGGTGGTCGCCATATTGGAATTGTAAGCGTCATTACCGATTCACACACACACCTTGCCCACAAATATTCAGCTTTTTTTTCCCTTCCCCTCCTCATCTATTGTCCCTTCACCGTATCGTTCCTACCCAAACCCTCCATTTTCTCCCTTTGCGTTTTTACTCTTCCTTGGCTCATTTCCACTTCTCGTGATAAACTCCTCCTCCTCCTCCATTTCTTTCCTCTTTTTCTTCTCTTTCCTTTTAAGCTCCTCCTCCTTCTTATATTTTCCTCTTTTTCTCCTTTCCTTTATGGTGCTGTTGCTGCTCCTCCTCCTTCCTTTCCTCTCTCCTTCATTTCTTTCAGTCACTCCAAAAGCAATTAAGCCTATCCTCCTTACTAACTCCTTCATGCATTATTTTCTCCTTGTTAGTCACTCCGAATTGTTCCTTCATTCATTATCTCACATTTGTATCCCATAATAATTAATTCTCCCTCCTTCCTTCCTTCAGTCATTCTTATTTTACCAATACTTCAACATTAACTTCCATTCCTTCATTTATTTTCCCCTATTAAGTACTTCAACATAATTATTAACCATCTCCTCTTCCTTTCCTTCCCTCATTCATATTTTCCCGGTCACTTCGTCATAAACTTCATTACTGTTTTCTTCTCTCTACTTCCCTTCGTTCCCTGTTCTTCCCCTTCGTTCGTCCCTCTCTTCAATCTTGTCATTACTTCTCTCCCCCTCCTTCCCCCATCATTATAGTCGACCCCATCTTCCTCCGCCTCATTTTCCTCTACTTTGCGTTACTAATTATCCCTCTCTCCCCCTCCTCCTTTATTCGTTCTTTTCTCTCATTGCTCATTCATTACTTTTCACTTTCCGTCCCTGTTTTTTTTGTTTTCGTTGCTCTTTATCCACTTCCTTCTGCTTGGTTGTTTATCACTCCCTCTTCTCCCACGATTTATTCTTGTCTTCACCTTGCTCATTATCCTTCACTCCCCTTTCCCAGCTTTCTTAAAAATTCCTCTTTTGCCTTCCTTCTTCATATCCCTCCCCTCCCTGTCCGTCTCCCTCGCTTCCTTCCTTCTTCCCCTCTCTCTTCTTCCCCATTACCGGTATCAGCAGGGCAGTATCTTTCTTTTCTTTTCTTTCTTCCTTCCTTCCTTCCTTCCTAGGCTCCACTCCCACATTAATCTTCACTGATACCGTAAATCTTATCGACCCTCCTGGTACCGGTGACGTAGTTCTTTTTTGGGGGAAGGGGGCTAGTTAGTGACAGAAAATTATATTCATTTAAGAAACCGTAAATTAATGCAGTATAAAAGCTATATATTTACAAGGTTTAAAAAAATTTATCTCCCCTTGTTTCACACCTTGATGACGCACTGAGTTTGGGGGAACCTACAACATAAGTAATAAAATATCTGAGCTGGACATGAAAAGAGGTTTACATTTTCACGAGCAGCACGACTTATAAATCTTCCAAAATATCCACGAACGTTAAAGTGTTAATTAAGGGACCCTGTGATGTACTACCGGTAGTCAGAAAATTGGAGTTTTGAGAGTCCTTCAAAGATTGCCACGAAACATCACCTATACTGAAGGAGCTTATTTCGTGGTATAGTCAGGAGAAATCAGAAGCCACAAAGTCTCACACACGATTACAGGGTCCTTAATTAAACCATCGGCCTTCACCATTGAAATTAAAACATATGCATCCGGGGACAGGGTGATGAAAGGAACGTCATCACTGTTTACTGACAGAATGTGTACCGAGCCACGTTTTCTTTGTGTATGTGTGCAGAGTGATTTTTGCAGGACAGTGAATATTATATTTTCTACTGGTGCACATCCGACCCATAAAGAACAACGTTGTTAGCCTATATATAGCTGCAATTGTAGTTTTTTTTTCTGTTACACTGGAAAGCTGCAACAGATGTACAGTACAGTACCGTAACAAGTAAATAATATGTACAATAAAATAAGTACAATATTGAAATCATAACAGTCTTATGTTCTGAATCAATCACTTTCTCACTGCGATGGCTTCATCTTTACACATCATTTTTGTTGGGAACCTCACAGTGTGTTAGGGGCCTAGATTTATGATACTTGACCTATTGGACTCATATTAATAGGCTCTTATTAGAATATTGGGACACTGCTTGTAAGGTGCTCTTATTACTAAAGAAACCATAGAAACCTCTCATTAGTGCATTGCAGACATAGGATATGCGTTTTATTTATAGGGCAGGTGCTTGTTAACGCCAATTAAACTAAAGACTGGAACAGGAACCATAGTAGCATGCATTCAAACATAACCACAATATTAGCTGAATCAGTAAATTGAATGTGCAGTTTCAGCACCTCCTCTACTTAATGTATGGATCAATTATCAATAACGGAAAATAACTACAACACAATCTGGGTAACTAAAAACGAAAAAAAAATCCACATTAACTAACTTATCAATTAAAAGTTCAGTTAAGTTTAAGCCGCCGGGTTGGGGTAGGTAACGACATTTATCGTAGCCTAATTCACAGAGAAATTTGTCCTCTTTGAAGTTGTTTTTCAATTAATAAAGGACCACAACCCGGTGTAGCTCTTTTCGGTCTTTAAGCTCATTACAAGCAATAACTTACATGTAAATAATAAAAAAAATAGATACTGTATATATAATTTATTTGAGCCTAGCGCAAACTCACATTTCGCGTTCCATATGTTAACGAAACGGTGAAACAAGTCACACAACTATCCTCTTCAATTAAATATATCTCTCACCACAGCCTGCCATCACATCCTCTATCATAGCAGGAACATTGCACAAACAACCAGCTAGTTGGTTAGTTATTCAGCCAGCAACATGAACCCTCACACATGTTCATTCCTCTCACGTCATCACAACCAACCATTTATTGATAACCATTTATAACATTTTTATATCTTTTTGTTATGACATTATAAAATTATATTCAGTATTTACCTGTGCCAACCATTTGTGCAGTGTGTGATGACAGATAATATTATATGTGGACGATAACCTTAGCAGGGAACTCCAAAGGGGCAGGCGCACACATGAGGCGGGAGATGAGACCGGCGTACGTCCTTCCCCTTCCACTGCTGAATGGACACTGCGGGGATTTCAGTGACTGTCTGACCGTCGGTAGGTTATGCAAGAACATTGGTGGTGAATACCTTGGTGTATACGATGGCGTGGTACTGGTACGATGATTCCATAGACAAACAACAGAGCCATCATACCAGTACCACACCATTGTATACACCACGAATGTTCTTAAATATGTCCCTAAAGAATGGAGGCATACTTGAAACACAGATTGGCACCGCAAGAGAATTATTATTGCTCTTTAACCCCGATACCTTACCACCATTTAATACAATCTCCTATAGGACGTCATGACTGGATTGAAGGCCAGTCTTATATATTATACTGTAGGCTATATATCTACTACTGGAATTGTAATCTGTAACTATATATCCTGTAATTATGTTCTTTTACCGATAACGTACAGCCACAATCGAATAACCACCGACGCTTTCCTTTCATTGTAATAAATTTCTTGGTAATAAAGAACAATTAACACGTGTATGATTTTGCAGCACCTCATAATAATAATTGAGAGGGTTGAGTTGACGTAAGGTGTTGTATGATTATTTTTGAAATGATACAGATTTAAATGCACGATGGAAGAAAAGTTTCCATGGATATTTGATTGTGGCTGTACCATTCACTATACCATGGATCTACTACCTGAATCTACCAATCCTCACAACCAATTTTTCATCGTCTTCATTGTCAAACTTTGTTAATGCTTTCTGATGCTTCTATCCTCTGTACTCCAATATTCACACAAGTTTTTCTTCCTTGAGGTTACTTACTTACAGTACAGCTGTATTGCACAAGCCGATACCCTAACAATTAATAGGAGTAGGCTACAGTTCTACACAACCATTTGTGAGTATGCATTATGGCTATGTCCGATATGATAAATAATGTCCCAGTCCAATGCGATGTGGTGTTTACTTACAACTCTCCCAAAAGTGTTAGTCAGCTGGTAGGGTAATCCAATAAGAGTAAAGCTGAAAGCTATAGATTAGTCCTTTTTCCTCTTCTCCCATCACTTACAATAACATTTTGTTGGTGTAAACTTGATTGAATAAGTAAAAGAAAGTTTTGGTGTGTCTTAACTCATCACTGTCTAATAGGGTCAATTTCCGGAAAAAAGAGTCTTAAAAAAGAATTTATTCTTTTAAAGCAGTAAAAAAAATACATTAATCCAACAAGACAACTGAGCTGCACCACCACCTATTATTATAACAACCACACGATAACAGTCACACCAAGGACATTACATGAAGGGAGTGGCTCTCTGCTTACAGTTGCTCCAACTTAAAATTAGCTGACCCAGTGTTACAGAATGGCAACACTGGATTTAATTCTGGCACTCCAATATCCTTGCTGGCAAGACTCGCACAGATTTTAATGAATGATGACACTCAGAAACATGTCTGGAGCCACATGAAGAAATGGCCCTCAGTTGCTAATGAGAAGTTGGTGCCACGTACCACCTTGTAAATGACAAAACACTGTGTTGAATGGCTTCCACGTCCATATATAAAAAATAAATTCATAAACACACACACACACACACAGACGGCTGCTCTCTTCATACAACCTCCTTGAGTCACACAAAAGGATAAGGCTAACTGTTGAAAGTATTTCTCTAGCACCAGGCAGTCAGAGGTGGAGGCTGGACAGAGTGCTCAGCCAGGCACCAGGATACTGTATTGTAGCTCCTCACTAAATCTCCCCAATTCACACACTATCAATGGCAAAATGTGTATGTGTAAACCTACGTATTGTGAATAAATAGTTGGCTGAATATATTACACTGAATATATATGGTCTTTGCTGATGTACTTTCTCCAGCCGCCTCCTCCTACACTTGTGCACTGTGCCGCTACATCACTTTCATCTGCAAGGAAAAGGCAGTGAAAAATGCATCCAGCAACCTGTCTATCTTGTGTCATCACATGTGAGGAAGGAAAAACGTTTATACTGTACTGTACTGTAACTGGGTGCATTAAAGTAAAAACTAAATAATACTTCTGTAAGCTAAGGAGTGAGTTGCATATAATTATAAATAACAATGACAAAGTTGCAATGCAAAGATTTTTCAAACTCTAACAAAATGTTCTACAAATTGAAAATGCAATACAGTGCATGGATCTCAATATGAAGACTAGGCCATATTGTGCAGAGAAAAGTTCTTTCAAAAATATTTTCAGACAGGATACTACACAATACATGAATGTAGTGCCAAATACAGTTGGTTTTAATTCATGTTTTATAAGGAAGAAAATATGTATGAATGTAAAATATCTGTGGTCATTTCTCCAACAAGGACAGTGGAGTTGTGTACTATTGAAAAATGTATCAACAATGTGTAGTGTGTGTATTCAACACTGGTAAGCACTATTACAAAGTCTACATGTAATATATTCACTGCATGCTACAGCATCGGATTATTGTAATTGTATTAAAGACAATAAATAAATAAGTTAATAAATTATTGAGATACAGTATCTCTGTATGAATCAACTTTAAACCATTAATCATAAATAATACAGTACCAAGGCATTATTATACATTACAGCAGAGTCAATACATGATGTTACCTTAGTTAATAATTTTGAATATCCATGGCAACCTCAACTGCTTTTGTTTGAAACTTAATCAGGTTACTCATAAATCAACACAAGGAAAAGAAATAACTAAGAAGAATTTTCATAGTACAGTAAATGTGTCTTTCATGGCCACAAATGTTAAAAACAATTCACTACATCTTTTGGGTATTTTAACACTTGATACAGACTGAACAGTAATGTCTTGTACACACAGTACCATGGCTTAGTAGACTTTTATGTGTGGTTAACTAATGACTCTACTGTATAAAATAACATTCATGGCTTGCTATCAACCGATATAATTAGTGGCATAAAATATTCCTGTAATCTGTAACCATGTTCATAATGTATAGTTGTCAACACTGGCCAAGATGGTTACCCCAAACTACTAGTTGTAAGCTCCATTTATTGCCACCAACTACTGCTTCAAACTAGTGGATCAGGATTACTATCTCGACCACAGTTGACAACGTGGTGTGGCCTTCACGGGAGTGCAGCCAACTGTACAATACAGTACAGTACTGTACTGTACTAAAGATGTGAATATGGGATTGATATGTTAATCCTAAATATAAATTAAATAAAGAAATTTTACATTTAATGTGTTAACTGTAAATAATAGTACTGTAAAGCCATACTTTACTATCATAATAATACCTGAATATCATAACCAACTGGTGCAAAGTCAAGCAGTACCAGAACTTCACTCTCAACAAAAGCATGAACTGGCTGGGTGCATGCAAGGCACAGTCACGAGCCATAATATAATAAGTATCCAGGTCTTGTTAAAGTTTTGAATCATGGGACATATAAGTGAACCAATTACAATGCTTATCCTGTCTCATATGTGCTGGAGCTCATGTTTTTTTTTTTTTTTTAATATATGTTCTGACATCAAGCCCGTTACCGTGGCCCAGGTCAACTGCTACTCACACACACACGTCACGACTTTCAAACTGGTACCCAGCCAAAGAGGTAGGGAAGTGAGGGTAATTCCCAAATACTGCAGCTGTTACGGTACCAGTGAGGGTGTTTTACGACGTTCAGTGGCCTTATAGTTAGTGCCTCAAACTCAAATCGGAAGAGTAAATATTCTCAGGCCCTCAACTGAGAGGAATCGATCTCCCGACTGATAGATTACGAGTCCAGAACACTAACCACTCAGGCCACCTCCCTGCGATCTAGCTATTCGAAGCAAACCTATATACTGTACAGTACTATTATGGCTCATGACTGTACAATCCAAAGTAGTAAACATGCAAACCACCAGCAACTACAATAAAGCTGTAATGTATTCAATGTTGTGGAGCCTTTAGGTGGTATGTTAAACGAGGAATAGGCTCTTTGTCGCTTAATTCCTATCATAAAATGATACAAATTTAGTGATGAAGAACCTTTTCTTCACTTACTAATGCCAGCCTTCACCTCATTTGGAGTAACTGTGTAGTGTAGTAACCATATATTTGCATTTTACCCATGAGAAGATTGGAAAGCCCCTCACCTCATCCAACCATGTGCTGAGAAATTCTTTTGTTGGTGCATGAATTGGAAGGTCTCTGATTCCTCCAAACTATGCCACAAAACAGTCTGTTCTCTGGCATAGTTTGGAGGAATCAAGAGCCTTCCAATTTGCCAACAAGACAGTCTTCTTAAATGTTACAAAAACATTTACATCTACAAGCCATAATTCTACAATACTGTTTCATACACTTTAATCTATATCACATGAAGAGGAGCACTTGGTTAACAATTCAATTGGAACAACCTTAAAGGATAATCTCTTGTTGGTAAACTGGAGGGCTGCTGATTAGTCCAAACTACACCAGGAAACAGATGACCTCAATACACATACAAAGAGATCAAGTTGGGTAGTTTCATTTGGAGGAATCAGTAATCCTCAAATTTTCCAACATAATATTACCCCAATAAACCTGAAATACTATTAATTAGCAATTTAATAAAAACATCCTGCACAGCTACATAGTCACACCATGTATTGTGGATGAATCGAGTGCTACTGGTTCCTCCACATCCTGTCACAAAACAGCTATTTTGTTTTACATTGTGGAGGAATCAGTAACCTGCAATTTGTCAACATAGTCATACCTCTCTGAACAGCTCATATCTATAATTATCTGCTAGCTATGTAAAAAGCTCTATTATATCAGCCAGCAATATAACAAGCTCTAATATACTGTATGTAACTATCTATACCATCCTTCACAGTTAGCTATGAGAGAGGCAGTAAAGTAAAATAGTTGGTTCTCCCTATAATTTCACTCTTCACTCCTATACAAATCCTGTAAATAGCCAGTGAAAAACCTGTGAAACTGATCACTCTCATACTGCTGCTGATATAGTCCAGACCTGTATTTTAGCACTGTATCCTCAATAAGACAATCTCCATCTCAAGAAATAAAATGTCACATCCAACCTATGGCACTAATAGATTGTGAGAACCTAAATGACTCTTTTATACTTGAGCAATGATATACAATAATCTACTTTTTCTAGCAAAGATGTGTTTGTGCATGCATGTCTGCAGGTGGTCCGCTTGGTCGAATTCTGGAAGGGTTAGTAGCGGTGTCTGGTTTGCAAACAATATCTAAACTTTCTAAATACAGTACCTGTAGTTTTGTGTCAACTAAAGGTCAAGAAAAGAACTGAAATGCATTACAGGACATATCCTACGTCATGATGGGCTGTGTTCTAAAGATGACAAAAACAACATACAGTACTGTACTGATGCTGGGAAACACGGCCATATGGCATTAAATTACAGTGGTGGAAACAAAAAAATCTAAACAGAAAATGCAATCACAGAATGCTTAACAGATTTAGGAAAAATAATTGATGCCATGAAGCAAGTACATTACAGTAGAGCCGTGATATAACATATAAATACTTGCAGCCATTAAATTCCTTATTTTTCATTCACTCCCTCAGCAAATACTACCAAATGTTTTCCCAGGCTTCTGTTACTCATTATGATACAGACTAATTCATTTATTGGGTCTGTGCTAAATGGGAAGTGTTACATGTGTTTGCATTATAACAAAAATAAATATTTGCACCCATTACAGTACTACATTTTACACTCAGTCCCTCACTACAGATCACCAAATATTTTCCCAGGTCTTACAGACTAACTGATCTGTTGGGCCTGTATTAAATGAAAAGGATTTAATAAGTTTGCATTTTATCGAGGGCCCAGTCTATAATGGCAATGGACAAGTTCCAACATAAACAAAAATCCTGGTGACCAAACTGAACCACTTATACTGTCTCGGGTGGGTCAGGATTGAGGCTCTGGTTCTTAGTTGGTGAGGTGGAGGCAGGAGGAGGTGATGGTATGGCCTGTGGCTGAGGTGAGTAGGAAAGAGAGAAGGATGAGGAATCATGCACATCTCTAGTAAACTTAGAAAAATGCCATGATTACAAAATATACTGTGGTACTTACCAAGACTATTAGAAAATATGCATAACAACATCATTAATGTATGGAAGTACTATACAGTAATCAGCAAAGCTATACTAAATCCACTGGAAAAAAAAAAAAAAAACTAAATGTACAGTACATAAAAAGGTTCATTAAGAAACAACATAACAAAGCAGCAGATACTAGTTGTGCTAAGTGCAATGAACAGGTGCAGTCTATACACTACTCATGCACAGGATAGTTTTTATAGTAAAATGTCCACACCTCAGTAAAGACCCTCTAAAAATGAAAGATGTCCCAATACCTTTCCATGATCTGACTGGAGATTGGGTGGCTTCAATGTGTACAACTGACCATCACAAACATACAAAGTGTGAGTATCCAACAAAGTATTATTATACAGTATTGTAATGACATTTGTACTATTCAGAGCTACAGTATTTCACTTCCAAACTCTATTTCATTGCTTACAAATACTGTAATGTAATGTACTGGTGGGAGAATGGTCGTAGCACCATGGGTATGTATGATAAGTACAGTATTATTGTATATATTTTTGGTGGTATAACATTTCCATTTTAAAATTTCACTGGATCAGAGGTTCATAAATGTGTCAAAAATTCATTCACATTCTGCATTATGAAGGTTGCCACAGCTCTCTTTTCAGTGGTTCTCTACACCTCACACTTGTCATGCAATAAGAGAAGTCATCTGTTTGAACTGGACGACAATTAATTCCTCCAAACTATGCTGCAAAGTGAATCCACAGGTAGTATAACAATAAGCCTTCCAATTCACTCGCAAGATCATTCTCTTAACAAAATGGATGAAACAATTACAAAACACTGCAGTCTGCCACCAATAAGCTCTGATAGCTATAACTTTTGTGTATGTACTGTACTTGGTCATGTGCACATTAAATAATAAATCAATATATCTTATCCAAACAGAATATAGTACAGTACAGTGAATGGATAATAGTTTAAGAAATACCTATTGTGCCTCATTCTAGTATATAATAATACTGTATATATATTTCTCTCATGCATGCATATACACACACACACACACCAGACATTCTCTCTCCTCCTTCCCCCCCCCCCCCTATCCCCTCTCTCTTAAAAAGTAAGGGGCCTGTGATGTTGATGCAGTCAGAAAACTAGTGGCTACTGATGCCTCCAAATTAAATCAAGAAATGCATTGCTTCAGTAGATACATCCTAGGTTGTTCATTTCCTGGCATAATTTGGAGGAATCAGTGGACTCCATTTTGCCAATCATATCAAGGGGCTATAAATTACAGTCAGCAAAGTAACAATGATTCTAATACCAACTTATGATATGTAATTGAGATGAAGGACCAGTCTATAGTTTTTTTTATTTTGGTAAAAATGCACGGATTCCTTTCTATGTACAGTATTCCAACTTTAGATATACTGTAGGTTTCACTTACATTCCAGTGTTTACAAGTTGCAACTAAGTACAGTATGTACCTATTGGTGTAAATTTTGTATGCACTTTGTATTGGATTGTATTACATTTAATGAGGGAGCAGGTACATTTTCACCAAATAAAAAATGCATTATTAAATGCTTGAAATGTAAATCTTGACTTTGTTGATGAATAATAGAACTTCCAAATCCCAGAAAGAACCGACATACAGTACCAGCTACACAACCGTACCTAATGAAATACACCAGACGGTCCTGATGCATGTACAGTACAAGTGAAATCAGTCTTTCCACACAGCCTTTGACAGTTTTGAACACAGATGAAATAACTAAATTTCCATGCTACCTATACAGTCCCAAGTGCTCAGAGCTGAGTATCATATTTGTATAAAGATTTGATTGCAAAATGAATTATTAACCCTTAATTAAACAACTAGTACTTTTTCCATAAACTAAAAGTGTACAGCAATCATTTTCTTGTCGAAGGTAAACATCAAATGTTTACTAAGACTGTAGAATTCTTTTGTCAGTTACAGAAGGGAGTTAAAGTAAATGAGGAGGGTGGCAAAATCTCTTACTCTTTTCCACCCAGCTTTTGGTACTAATTTCTGAATTCCTCTAAGTGAACCTACAGGCATGAATCCTTACTAGCAGGTGCCATCAACTTGCTTAAGTCCTCTAGTTACAGTATGCCAAACTCCTTGCTCATCACAAGTCTCCCGTTTTCACACTTTTAGCCGTGAAATTTGACAAGTATCAAGGTTTTACATATGGCAAATGATACACAGACTATCTCATATACTGATGAAAGAACATATTTGAAAATGTGATCTTGGACTTCTCTGGTCTGTGTCTAAAACATTCTGGTGAAAGACACACAGAATAGATAGTGTAAGCAGATAAGCTTTAACATTTCAGAAATTAAAGGGAATGCCAACAGACATAAATGCATATATATATACCACAATTTATCAACCATGAGACTTAATCTAATTCATAATATAACCATGAACAGAATTTTTGATGCCATCAGTTACAACAAAAATAATTTTAAATTAAGGTATAGTACTGCCAGAGTTGAGAGTTTCCCGGGACATATGTATCTCTGGTCGTCAAAATCATAATACAGCATTTTGTGCACTTGTTTTGATGTTTTGTAAAATCTGATGTCTTACATAATTGATACAATTACTAATATTGCACATGGACTCCATAGTTTACAGTTCTGTTCAAATTTTCTAGGAACACTTATGATGTAATATGTCACTTCAATAAAACAAGTGAGTCCAAGTATAAATCATACTCTATTCTACTAACTCAACCTTGTTTGCTAATGTGAGGTTCAGAGTAATGCCCAGCCATCCTATAAGGGTTCAAGAGGCTATCCATCCTTCATCATACATATTCCTGGAAATCATGAAAAGAGTTATACGTTCACTTTCACCAGTCCATTCACTTCTCTTGTCAGATTATAAAGAGGGTCAAGACCTCACCATGCAATGATTTACTGTATTTCACACACATTCCCCAATTGTCTAAGGAGGGCTTACTGCACAGAAAAAGAACAGCTTGCCTTAAATGGATGATGAAAAACCACAATTTTTTCAGTGACCTGAAGGACGTGGATTTCTCCACACCATGCCAGGGAACAGTACTCCTGAATATTGGTGCTATTTCCTGGCACAGTTTGGAGGAATCAGTAGTCTTTAATATAACAGCAAAATCATAACATCATTGACTTCCACATACCAGAATCCATTCTGGGTGGTCAAAGATTATGGCTCGTGAACAGGAGATAAAATACAGGCAGGAAAATGCAGTCTACCAATTTTTCCAAACTACACCATGAAACACACACCCTAGGTAAGGTGTAGTTTTGTGACACATTTTGGAGAAATCAGTAGCCTCCAGTTCATCAAGAATACCTTACCTTACCTTACCTTCCCCAAGCCTGAGGAGCAAACTACATGATTATTAACAAAAGCAACTATCCAAACTAGACCTAACTACTACGAGAGATGGATGGAGTGCTTCATCAGATCGTGGTACTAATTGCCCAAAAAGGTATCCTTACAATTTTGTGCTTTGATATATGACGCAACGGATGAAGATTTCGAAAAGACAAAGAGTCATAATGTCCACTTCCACATCCATCTGTAATAATACCTTTTTGAGTGACTGTATATTCCTGCACTTAGGAATTTACACACAAAAAGGTCATGGGTTAGGTGATGATGAGGACCGAAGAGATGACTCCATTTAAGGAGATAATCCTTTGTAGGTGATTTGGAGGGTAACAGGGGAAGATTCTCTTGTTGGTGAATTAGAGGGCTATTGATTCCTCCAAACTATGGTGCAAAACAAACTCAGTTATACAAAAGGGTGATCTGTTCTGCGAGATGATATACTTTGGAAAACACAACAGCCCTCTTACTAGATCACATGTTGTTACTCCCTTAAAGTTTACAGAGTCACTGGTCAAGTCATTGTCACTGTCTCAGGCATAACTTTCCCTTGTGACAACTGACAAAGGAAAGTGGAACCTAGGCTGAACTTACTCCCCATCAAATATCCATGACAACAGCTTTACTGTGTACAGTACTAATTTAGGTCTCCACTTTTACAAAACAATTAATACCAAAGAAATTGGTATAATCACGAAATTCATAAATAATTTAACTATCGATAACAACTCTTAAAATAGAGTATACAGCATACTAATAAGAGGCATTCGGTCAATATATACAAATACTGTTAAGTACACGTAACAACTTAAGTAACTCGTGTCAACTGTCTAGAGTGTATAATATACCCAGGCTTTCATGCTGTGAATACTATATATTGTACTTTTAGTATATAAAGAGAATATTCATCTACCGGCACCCTGGTAGCATTTCACAGGGAGAGCAGGTCAGGTGATAGAGTTTGGCAATTGTCATGGCTAAACTAGCAGCACTGAAATGGTGTATGGTTCAGAAAGCAGTAACATCCTGACCAGTTCATTGAGTATTTACTGTACAGTACAGTATTGTTAAATTGCCCTATTCATTAAAATAAATATTGTAATTGTGTAGCTCAAAAGTTTTGTTACACCTCACTGTGGATTACTCTACAACATTTTACATTCAAATCTTAGGATACAGACAAGTCATCAAAGTCACATTATATACCAGTAGTGTAATTATGACTATTGTTGGTATAAAACAAAATGGTTGGCCCATTCAACACTCCAAACCAGTACAGAACCTCTATATGATATTGGAGCAACTGTATATTAATCTTTTTATTATTATTATTATTATTATTATTATTATTATTATTATGAACATGACAATAGACGTGACTGAGATCTTTGATTTTGATGGCTTGCATTATGGAGTGATATCAGTTACTGCACTGTTTGCCATTTTGTGGGGTGAGAGTGGATACTGAAGTATAATAAAAAAGAAAATTGAAACAATATTCCTGTACAGTATATGAGCTAGGTGACTGAAGTGACAGTGGTGGAAATAGAGGTGAGTAAATAAAGACTGAAATGATCATGATGACGAGATGAACTCTGACAGTGACCTGCCCTCCCTTCTTGGTGCACCAATTCATTCGACCAACACAATAAGCCAGGCCAAGAGATGCGTGTCAGAGGTGAGAGAAGACCCTCCAACCAACACAGGAAGAGATGCGTGTCACAGGTGTGAGAGAGAAGCAGCAGCAGCAGCTGCAGCAGTTGTTGTTGTGATGGGAGGCTCACACCTTTCCTACCATGGGATTGGTAGTGGGTTTGCTTGGTTCATGACTGTACAGGAAGATGGAGGCCATGACGAGTGCGGTGCCCACAAGGAACTGGAATGTCAACACAAAACCAAAGAAGAAGACGGATGCCACTGTAGAGATGACGATGGCAAGGGAGGTGGCAAAACCTTTGAGAATGTTGTCAGCATATTTCACTACCATTGCCACCAGGAGTCCTCCGACAGCATTCAGAACTACCAGGTACCACACGAAGCCGTCGTACGCAAACAGGAAGCCCTTTTCGATAATTTCGGATCCATCACTCACCATTGCAGTGGCTACACCCAATGGCAGGGACAAGAACGATAACTGGACATTTCTTACCCATACTGATACCTCAGATCCTTTTAGAATCTTCTCAAAATAAATGCCAGCAAAGCCAGAACAACAACAGGCAGCAATAGCAGCAGCACAGCCCAGTAACCTATTCTGGTTCTCTTCTGCGGCCCCTGATTTCCCATCACTGGCTGAAAGCTGCACCAGGGCCACACCAGCTGTCAACAGTAACAGGGCCAGCCACTGTGTTCCACGCAGCTGTTTTCGTAATATCAACACCGCAAACATGGCCGTGGTCAGGATTTTCATCTGGTAAGTCACCTGTCAAACAAACATTACTGTTACTGACTCATGGAAATATTTTACTGATATATCACACAAGTCAAGCATATAATCAGACTCATTGTAATTTCAGCTCCTTGTTCATATTGATGAAGTAAACATGGGGCTACAAGTCTACAACTACTAATGCTATCTTAAAAAAACTAAAAAAATGCAAATAAAATATTTCAAATTCAAATCTTAAATTGGCAACCCGATATAATTTAAACAATTTTGGAACTCGTCATCCGTTTTTCAGTATCCCACTGAAAATTACATTTTTTCTGGTTTAGGTACTATCTTGCTAGTCAATTCCTCTCTCCCTTTATAAACCTAACTGGCAGTTTTAAATCATTATCAAAATCTATTTTTCAAGAGCCTTGTTATATAAAAATCACAGTCAGCTTCCCTCTTGTTCATGACAAAATCTACAGCCAATATAAAAAAAGTTGCATTTGAATGAATAACAGTGTATACTTTCCATTAAGTATGAAAAAATATACAGTCGGAATTACCTCTTTAAAATCACCCAAGAAGCTCACCTGATAAGTGGCAGCATCCAGGTTTGAGGCAGAGACATAGAGGAGGTTGTTCTGGATGAGATAGATGAAAGACGGGACACAGACCTTGAGTGTGTCCATCTTCTGCTGCCAAACTTGTGTGTGCAAAGCCATAAACCAATGCTGAGGGAAATATATAGTCATGGATGGGGTTCATGTATGGAGAAATCATACAAAGGAGAATGGTATAATAAAAGGGCATAAAAAAGGGCAGATTCATCAGTATGTGAAATGTGAACATGGTCAATGAGAGGATGTGTGCATTAGAAAATACCAACAATAACACATGATACAAAATACTGTATGAAGGTTGATGAGAAAGGTATTTGGAACATTATCTGTGATGTGAAAATAATATTGACTAAAAATGACAACAGTAGTTTATATTATCCCAATGCCAACACAATGACAGAACTGGAGAAGCCACAGTGACTAACCTGGATTGAACCTTCCTGCTTGTACACCAAGAACAAGGATGCCAAGAGCTTCACAAACTCAGCCATAACCACCGCTGGACAAGGGAGGCATTATCATAAATGTTAATAGAACAACCTCACTGATGTCACTGGCAAAGGCTGACAAATATTGATGAGGAGCATTACAGTCAACTGAATTTTCATAAACACTACAGCACTGTTGGAAATGAAAAAAATAGAATCATACTGAGCACTGTTAGATGATGATGATGATGTTAACGCTATTTGATTTTTGATACTTGTAAAGTATCATAAAGCAATGTGAGTCAGTGTAATGTTGGCCATGAGAGCCACAATAAGAGCTCACCTGTAGAAGCAATGAACATGTCTCCAGAGCGAGTGCGAGCATAACGCATACTGAGTGCCACCGCTGAGTTCTGTACTGTCAGTGTCACCAGACTCACATACTTCAGGGCACTGTGTTGGGCTGCCAGGAAAGAGACATTTATTATACCTCACTTGAACATTGGATATTTTTTCTTACCATTTAAAACAAAGGAATCAACCTTAGCTTCTTATCTAAAAATAATATTCTACATACAGGTACCATACACTTGGACACTGAGCTGACACTCTGCTATAAAGGGCCAGTACTTCTCCTCTTTCAGGTGTTCCCTAAGGTACCTATTGTATCAACCAACCAGGTAAAGGTGGATTAGCAACTTAATGTCAGTTATCTTAGTCATGAACTGAACTCCTGACATCCTTAGCTGGCAGCCTAACCCTAACTGATAAAAAGGTACTACTGTATTGTGGACAAAAATATTGTGCCCCCCTCCTGACTGAGAACCTTGATTTGAGCTGGTAACATTGTTGATTTTACCTCCTCTCTCAAGTTATTTCTCTTCCCTGCTCTCTCTCACAAGTCTCGCGTGACTTGAGAGAGAGAGAGGAGGTGAGATCATGTGTTACCAGCTCAAATCAAGTCTCTCAGTAAGGAGGGGGTGCGATATTTTTGTCCATGATAGTACATAACAACACTACCACTGGGGGTCCTGGAGTGGCGGCGTCTACGTCGTGGGACCACCCCCCAAGGCTCCCAAGGAAGGATGCTATGGGGGCCAAACCGTCACAACATCCACCCGCCCCCCACCAGGGGGCGCGAGTCCCTGGGAATGGCTTCGGTCACCAGGACAATACCACACCCTTACACAACACACACAACTACACATTTTTTCATCACCGAGGAATGATTCTCCGGCTGTCATTTCTCGGCTTCTCCTTCTAGCCGGAGACATTGAAAGCAATCCTGGACCCATAAACAAATACACATGTCCGACATGCTCTAAACCCATCACATCAAGTAGGCAGACAAAGGGTTCAGTTCAATGCAACTCTTGTAAGAACTGGACCCACTTATCATGTACAACATTAGCATCCATGAAACACTACACAAACACATGGACCTGTTCCACATGTCCCTCACCTCTTCCAACACCACAACCTCCACCACCCTTACCATCACTCCCACCTCCATCACCCTTACCATCACCCACACCTCCATCACCCTTACCAACACCCACACCTCCATCACCCTTACTAACACTCCCGCCTCCATCACCCTTACTTCCAACACCAACAATACCTCCACCTCCACCTCCTTCCCCCCCACACTTTCCTCTCCCCCGTGCAGCAGCACCTAACACACACCGCACACACAACATTAACATACTTCAACTAAACATAAATGGCAAGAACACCAAAAAACAAGAACTCATACACTTCATCATACAACATAATATACACATTGCCATCTTACAAGAAACAAAACTACGCAACACAAACAAAACACCTACATTCACCAATTTCACCACCATCAGACAAGACCGGGCCAACGGAAATGGCGGTGGACTCATCACCCTAGTCCATAAATCCCTTAATTATATTGAAACCAGTGCGGAACTCAAATCCCTCCTCCCTCACCATGACACCACCACAGAAATTCAAAGCATCAAAGTCCGCACTGGAAAATCATCCAATATTACAATAGTTAATTTATACATCCCCCCTCAAACCAGCCCAACAGTTCCCCAAAACTTCTCCCCCCAGCTCCATCAAATCACCAGCCAACCTGACCTCATCCTGGGTGGTGATTTCAACGCCAAGACGTCGGCCTGGTATGTCAACAACCCGGACACAGACAGAGGGCTTGAAATCCTTGCACAAACTGACAACCTCATTTCATTAAACAACCCACATCAACACACTCATATCCCTCACCAAGCCCTCTTCCAACCATCCTCTCCTGACATATCCTTCTGCTCTCCCAACCTCACCCCCAGAACATCATGGAGGGTGGTCAGAACCCTCGGCTCTGACCACCTTCCAATCATAATCACCACTAAAACAAGAATCACCCCAGTTGGCCACAGACACACATACACAAATTACAAAAGTGCCAACTGGGAAGCCTTCACTATGGAAACAGAACAACACTTCGTAACACTGAACAGTACACCCATCACAAACATCAACACAGCTGTTCAAAAATTCAATACAATTATACAAAACGCAGACAAACAGCACATCCCTAGAGGTAACAGAAGAAAACACAACCCCAACTTTACAACAGAAATTCAAGACCTCATCAGACAACGTGACACACTTAAACACACATCCCCAACTCCTCTTACACAACACACAATAAACCAAATACAAGCACTAAATACACAAACAAACAACAAAATTAAAGAAAAAAAAAACACTTAACTGGCAAAGTTTTGTCAGCACACTCAACCACACAACCAACACCAGCAAACTCTACAAAACACTAAACAGCATCACACTGTCCAACAGCAACACTACACAATCACATGCAGCCATCACAACAACAGACACTATACCCTCTAACAAACAACAAGCAAACACACTCATCCAACATTTTTCGTACGTCAGCCACCTTCACCCTCACCCTGAAGACAGACAAATCATTAGACGCAAGAGACGTTTCCCCACTGACCCAGACTATACACCATTCACAAATCATCAGACAAATCACATCACTCACAACATAAAACACTCACCTGCCTGTGGTCCAGACAACATCAGTAACATACACCTTAAACACCTTGGACCACAAAGCATACAAGCACTCACTAACATAGCAAACTACAGCTACTCACACAACACATTACCCAACATCTGGAAACATGGAAACATCATCACCATCCCCAAACCAAATAAAGACCCCACACTACCCTCATCACACCGTCCCATCACCCTCCTTTGTACCCCCTCCAAAATCACTGAGTGCCTCATCATTAAACTAATCACACCACACATTCCCCTTACATCTTCACAACATGGCTTCATACCGCTACACTCAACAAACACCCTTCTTACAGACCTCACACAAAGAATTTATGATGGCATTAACTCAGATAGACCCCCACACAGAACACTTTTAGTTACATTGGACATTAGTAAAGCATTTGATGCCATCCCCCGCCACAACCTCACAAACAAAATATACAACACAAACATGCATAATAACACCAAAAGATGGCTGGCCAGCTTCTTGGGAGGAAGAGTAGCCCATGTTACATTTGCTGGTCAGTCATCTAACATTAAAAACTTCACCAATGGTGTCCCCCAAGGTTCTGTACTCTCACCCACCCTTTTCAACCTATACATGCACGACATACCAACACCCCAGGCACCACAAATACACATAGCCTCCTACGCAGACGACATAACACTCACATGTACACACACAGAAACGCAGACACAGCCACTCTCATCCTCCAACCCTACCTCAACACACTTAATGCCTGGTTCACCACAAATAAACTTAAAATAGCACCCACCAAGTCAACTGTCACCCTTCTCACCAACTGGAACACAGAACACCGCTACACACCACACCTCACCATAAACAACACACCTATACCACACACACACACACACAAAATACTTGGCATAACATACAATACATCCGTGACATTCAAACAATATATTACGGCCATCAAAAACAAATGTATGCAAAGACTTGAAGCCCTCAGATCACTTGCCAGCACAACATTCGGACACAACAAAGAAACCACAACCACAGTATACAAACAATATATTCGATCAGTGATGGATTATGCAAGCACTGCCTGGGCCTCAAACCTCGCTGAGACTCATCACAACACCCTTCAAACCATACAGAACAGAGCCCTAAAGATAATCACAGGCTGCACAGCTACCACACCTACAGACCACCTACACTATGAAACCAAAATCCTCAAAATCAAGGACCATCTTGACATGAGAGGCACACAAACACTCGCTGCAGCCTCCACAAACCCACACCATCCACTACACTACATGGCACAACACCCACACATGCCAAGGAACATCAAAACAACACCCAGTACACGATACCATACACAAATACTATCATCTCTTACACCCTGCCCACCCCAAACCAATCTCCAGAAACACATCCATACTCCAATCACTCATCAGTCCATCCAAACACTTAAAAACAACACTCAGCTGCATGCACGACCTCCTGGCATCCACCCATCCGAATCCTCCCTTCCCCGTGAGGACAGAGTCCACCTGGCCAGGCTGCGGTGTGGCCACCACCCGGCCCTTCTGACATATCAGAAGAGGCTGGATGGAGCCACTGCGGATGCCTGTCTGGGATGCAACACAGCACCCCATTCTATTAAACACATTATTGAAGACTACAATGCACACAACCACACTCGCCAACAACACAGCATACACTCTCTGAGGGCACTGTGGGAAAGCCCGGTTCAGGCCATGACCTTCCTCAGGAGCTCGGGGCTGCTCGGCCAGACAGCTTGAGGAACTTCAACAACAACAACTACCACCACTGGGATACCTATGCTGATATATTAACTTGAAATATCCAGAGACAGTGAGGATAGAATATTTTACATACCCGGTACACTAAAAGACATAAAACATCTTAATACATAATCATAACTCCAGAATCATCCATACAATCAGTACAATGTTATATGATCTGCTCATTCTTTAGCATTTCATTTAATAAAAATACCAAATACAATAGTACAAATTAACAAATCACACAGTTTAAAATATTAAAATGTATTACATACCACTTTTGTCCACCCCCATTTTGTATAGTTGTGTGAATAGGTGTGCTACCTGTAAAAAATAGTGAAACATCACACTTTATTAATGTAATACTGTAGTCAAATATCGTTATATGTAAATGATAAATTGAGTAGGAACTGAATAGGTACTAATAAGGAAAATACTGTATATGACCAGGAATAGCACAAACATACTTTTATAATTACATGTAGAGTACTGTACGATACTAAAAATACATTATTTGATTTCAGAATGAAAGAAGACTGCCCTAGGCATAGAAGACTATAGGGCAAGGGAGAAGGTTACAAAGAGGAGGGACAGCAAGCTAGAATTTCATGAAAGTTCAATACAAAAATGTTTCCAATAAAATACAGGAAGCTCTTGCTATTTGTACTGAACTTATAATATAATTGCCTTTAAGGGGTAGTACAGTGGTGGTATATCTGGAGCAACTGATTCCTCTCAACTATTCCACGCAATGTACTATTATTATTTTTGTTCATCTGGTCCTGTTTCATGGCATACTTTGGAGAAATCAAGACGATCCATTGTATCAAAAGTGTATTACTCCCTTAACTCTATGACACAATTTCCCCAAGTGATTCCTGATAGGGCCAAATCTCAGTAACCTTATCATCAACTGCTTGTCAACATCTCCATCTACTTGTCCAACTCCAAGTTAGCTTGATGTTCTTCCTTAATTAATCAAACTTGAGCAATAACCAATCCTACAGCAATGAGTTTTCAACAGTGTGGCTCTACTCTACTCGACTGGCCTCATCCCACCACTAACCATAATTTTTGCACATACAGTATATAGTAAGTTTTTTGTCACCACATTTTTGCCACCTGATGATTTTAACTAGATTTGACTCCTGGGTACAGTTCTGTAAATACTGTACATATTAGTAAGAAATAAAACTACTGATAGATTGGGGCTGCTCGGTCAGACAGCTTGAGGAACTTCAACAACTACCGGTACTCACAGGTTACTCCATAAGTGTCTCCAACAGGAATACATATATAGGTCTACCATAGTAAAGTACCATACAGTATATACTACTTCCCACAGGTTATAAATAAATTAAGCCACATGTGTTTGGTCAGGTGGTCTTCTCACAAATACAAGTGTTCATCTCAGGTGTTGGCTTCTCATCACAAACACAAAAATTTTCTTTCCCCTCCCCTATAACCTTCCTCTAATTATTTCCTTTCCCCTCCCCTATACCCTTCCTCTACTGGGAAGAATTATTTAATACATATTACTTCTGAATTTTGAACATGGGCAATGTGTGTGAGGGGATAGGCCATCTGTCCTCATCCAGCCTGGGGAACAAACCACAGGACTTCTTGGAGGAAACCATGCTAACCACTGCACCACTGGACACCCTATTTCACTACTAATACGGAAAATTAATGTTCTTTTACCATAATACAGTAAAGTATAATATATCCTATAGGAAGTATCAAGAAACACTGATAATGTATAAGTTATACTTGGATTTTATCCATAAAAAAAGGCTATATTGAACACATAGTTTTATATTTATGATCCACATGGCAAACCCCTACTGGGAATCACCCTGAATGAATCCCCATTCCCCAACCCCCTTAGTAAACCACTACCATACCACCAGCTACTATCCAGTCTCCATTCTCCCTTCCTTAAAAACTCAAATGATCACACTTCACATACACTGTATATAACTTAAGCAATAATATACCAATAAAGGTTCATGAGTTTAAATGTATTGGGTACATATAGACAACTTAGTTTACATTTATAGTCCATAACCATAATTATTAACTTGTAATGAAAATCTCCATCACTGAAGGTAATATTTAGAAATGAGTGAATAATTTCACAACCCGTATTGAATCACTAATTAGAAAATATAAGTAACATGGAAAATGAAGCATCTACCTTATGCAGAAACTTAGAGCATAGGCTATCCCGGGTAAATTTTCTGAGTTACACATGTGTGAGATTTTCAGACAAAACATAGTTTTTCCTATAGTATTTCATGTGATTCGTTTGATTTTAACATCTATTTATTGTGCAAATATCCTGTTTTGGCCATACCCCATCACCCGGCTTTTGGCAAAAGTTGGCTCGAGTTTTCCTATTTTTGGCAAGCACAAATAGTATTAGTTTGTTTTAGAATTAGGCAGACCAGACCTGACCTAATCTGAACCATGGCAGACTACCGGGCCCTAACCTTAGCAGACTATCGGGCCCTAACCTTAGCAAACTATCGGGACGGAACCTTAACAGACTACCGGGACCAAACTTTAGCAGACTACCGGGAGTTGCGCAAGATAAGACTTACAGTATATTAAATTTGCTGAAATTTGACCATAAGAATGTATATCACAATGAAAATTACATATCTCACACATGTGTAATTCGGAAATAATTCCCTATTCAGTAGACTAATTATTGAATTACTTGTATACTCCTTGCAGGTCGAGTACACAGAAATTCAAAATACCATTACTGTGGATGGGTATGGCTGTACAGTTTCATAATTACTGGATTTTGGTCTAGACTATTGCCATTTTGTAGCAGTGTTGCCAGATCCGGCTAGGTCCCAGTATTTAGCCCTGGTCAGGTCCTGGTACTTAATCACGGTTATTTCCCGGTAGTTTGCCCAGGTTAGGTCCCGGTAGTCTGCTGTGGTCTAGGTTAGGTTAGGTTAGGTTAGGTTAGGTTAGGTTAGGTTAGGTTAGGTTAGGTTAGGTTAGGTTAGGTTAGGTTAGGTTAGGTTAGGTAAGGTTAGGTAAGGTTAGGTTAGGTTAGGTTAGGTTAGGTTAGGTTAGGTTAGGTTAGGTTAGGTTAGGTTAGGTAAGGTCAGGCTAATTTCAAAATGCCCCATTTGAATATGCCCTATCTTGGAAATTTCTGAAGAAAATACCATAGAAGAAAAGTGTCTTAGAATGTTATAAATTAGTGGGAAAAGAAGGTAAAAACATCGTAATACTAACCGGCACCGGTTTTTGTTTTATGTTTTACAACGAAACACCTTTACCTTTGATGGACATTCCTCAAAATACAAAAAATATATTTTTTCTGATTACATTAACATTACAATAAAAAGTCAACCATTTTGGTACTTACCAGATGTTATTTCACAGCTCTTAGTAATCCTATCTTCCCTCAGTTAATTAAATATCATATGTAAAGCTTAATACTAAGGAATGTAAAAGGGGCGTCTACAGTCCAAGTATAAAGCGTTGGTCTGTCACCGGAGCGACGGACCCTCGGGCTGTTGACGTCAAACAAAACGCTTATAACAACAGTACAACACATATTGATATCATACCAAAGCAAAGTTATACCTACCTATACTGGGTTAATTTGTGCCAAATCTATCAACAGTTATCATTACAAGGTTACATGTAACTTAAAGTATAAACTTAACCATATCATAATAGAAATCATGCATGTCTGCACGTTGATTTTAACATTATATATTCCTCGAATATCAAAGGAATAACAATAAAAGTTTAAGTATAAATTATTGGCAAGCATATCTATTTAGAAATGAATTATATTAATCATGATAAATTACTTAGAAAAATAATTAGAGATTTAATTAAAATATCATCAGGAGTGAACCAAGATATAAGGAATGTTTACTCTATGGAGCCACGTATGCTTCTTTGCTTTTGAGAGTACAATGCATTGTATGGGTTCATTTGATAATTTTAAAGGTCATGCACACTCTATCATCCAACTATAGTTCTCTTGAGAGTGTAGAATTATGAAGAAAACAAAGAAAACCCCAAAATCTTGATGGAAACCCCTCCTCCACATCCTGCTCCTACATTTTTCTTACTGTAGTACAAAATAATTTCAAAAGCCTTCCTATCTCACTTAGGAAGGCCTACTCTAATTTAGGAATAGCATAGGAATTCCTATCTCGTTTCCTAAGACTGTATACTAAAAAACAAAATTGGTACTTCCTAGATCCTTCTTAAGAGGGCCCACAGCCAGCTGGACCATTTTCACTCAAATTTAGCTATTTTCAATTCCATGCTAAATGGATCCTAGGTGGCCAGCGATGGTATTAATACGTCTGCCCGTAAAAGTGATCAGTTAGCATTAGTTGTAATAGTGAGAAGCCACATGTTATATTTATTACTGAAACCAAGCTAAGCCAACAAGATGTTTCTGCCCTGTGTTTTGACTGTCTGTGACTCGTATACAGTATAGGCTATTGGAAAGAGATAGGAACCGGACAAGGTGGAGGCGTGGCAATACTACTAGTGAGAAAAGATATCCCGTCATCTGAATACTCAAATGAAGTTTGGATGCATATATGAGACTATTGCGTGTGTAGTGAAAATTATTGGTCAAAACAGCAGGGTTCTACTGGGATGCTGCTATATACCTCCAAATGTCACACGCGAGTACAATGGGAGCATCGGGCGGACACTTTTAGCAATGGCCAATGTTAATGTTAATCAGATATTAGTCTGTGGTGACTTTAATTTTAAGGAAATTGATTGGGAGCATCACTATGTTGAGGGGGGAGGGGAGGGGATAGAGAGCAAACAAAGTTCCACGATGTGATTCAAGATGCTTTCCTACATCAGCACTTCAGGGAGTTCACCAGTGCAAGAGGAAGTGATGCCCCATCTTTACTCGATCTCATAATTACCAAAGGAGAACTAGAAATAGACAACTTAGAGTATAAGGCCCCAATTGGGAGTAGTGACCACAGTGTTATTACCTTCAACCACCTATAATGGAAGGGTTGCCAACAGAGCCCCAACAAACTCCTAAGAGATGTTACTATAAGGGTGATTATGCAAAAACAATAAAAATGTTTAGTGTGTTAGTTGAGAGGAGTTTAAGGAGACAGGTGTTCAAGGCAAATGGCAAACATTTCTACACCACTACAACACTGTAATATTATTGAAAGCTGTGTTCCACTGCAGAGTACTTCTGGAACAAATCTCAAACCCAAATGGATGACAAGAAGAGTCCGAAACAGAATTAGAGAAAAGGAAGATGCTTGGATAAGATACAGACAGAGAAGATCAAGGGCTAGATATGCAACCTATTGCAGGAAAAGAAACTATGCTACCAGTGCAGTAAAGGAGGCAAAGTATAACTTTGAGAAGAAACTTTCAGACGAGGTAAAAACAAACCCTCGAGCCTTCTATGCGTATGCTCGTAGCAAGACGAGAATTAAGGAA
Organism: Petrolisthes cinctipes; assembly: GCA_033782935.1. NCBI lineage: Eukaryota > Metazoa > Arthropoda > Malacostraca > Decapoda > Porcellanidae > Petrolisthes > Petrolisthes cinctipes. The sequence continues at coordinate 49,879 of JAWQEG010001933.1, forward strand.
GAAGTACTTCAACTGAAGCACCCGGACGGTTCCCTAACTGACCCTACCAGAGACTTGCACCCTGCTCAATCAAGAATTCCAGAAAGTTTTCACTAAAGAAAGTGGGAATAATATTCCAGAATTAAACAACATACAAGGAGAAGGGTTACAGAGTTGCAGATTCACGGTTGAGGACGTTATGAAGATAATTAGAACCCTCAAGGCAGAATCAGCACCTGCAAGTGGACCAGATGAAGTTCACCCTACAGTACTGAAGGAATGTGCTACGGAGCTAGCGTATCCTCCTTTTATGATCTACCAAGCCTCACTGGCCACAGGGAAGCTGCTTCAAGACTTGACTAGAGCCAATGTCAGCCCTATTTTCAAGAAAGGGGGTAGAACTAATCCAACGAATTATAGACTTGTAAGCCTCACCACAGTCCCTTATAAGGTGATGGAGAAAATTCTAAAAAGTAAGATTGTTGATCACCTGGAGAGCAACAACCTGCTGAAGAGCTACCAACATGGATTTAGGTCGGGGAAATCCTGCCTAACACAGTTGCTTGAGTACCTGGAGGAACTAGAAACCCTGGTGGACGACGGGGACAGTGTCAACATCGTATATCTCGACTGTCCCTCTCAAGCGCCTCCTTGCAAAACTGGAGGCGCTTGGAGTGAGGGGTGAAATCTCCAGGTGGATTCAGAATTTTTTGGAAAACAGGAAGCAGAGGGTCAGCATCAGGGGGAGCTTTTCTGAATGGCTAGATGTTTGGAGTGGAGTCCCACAAGGAAGTGTCCTTGGGCCAGTCTTGTTCCTAGTATTTATTAATGATCTCGAGTCAATCCAGTCCAAAGGAAAACTCTTCGCCGATGACGCCAAAATATACCAGAGGATAAAGAATGCTGATGATGGAGTAGACTTGCAACAGGACCTTGACAAGTTGAAGGAATGGAGCCGGAAGTGGCTGCTTCAGTTCAATGAAGAAAAATGCAAGGTGATGCACATTGGCAGGAATAATCCGGGATACGAATATACCCTTGGTCCATCACTTCTGGAAGAAACCGTCGAAGAAAAAGACCTGGGAGTCATCATCACCAATGACCTGAAGCTTTCTAGACAAATGAGCAAGGCTGCAGCGAGTGCCAACTCTATATGCTGGGACTCTTGAATAAGACCATGACCTGTCTGGACTCAGAGATGTTGTTTTCTCTTTACAAGTCTTTGGTCAGACCACGACTTGAATACTGTATCCAAGCGTGGTTACCCTACACAAGAGGAGATATAAAGAAGCTGGAGCAGGTACAGAGAAGAGCGACAAAATTAGTCCCTGAGTTAGCAGGGTATCCTTATGAGGAAAGATTAACTCGGCTGGGCCTCACCACTCTTGAAGAACGAAGGATTAGAGGCGATATGATCGAGAATTTCAAGATACTGCCTTCATATCCACTCTATGCCCCCCCCCCCCCATACCCCCTGGAAACCCATATCGAAAAATAGTAGTAGGAGCAGCAATGAAAATCCGACTCACTCTGGATTCTGTTATGCACGAACGAAATTTTACATAGCACATTGATATTAACAAAATATGGGAATAAAAAAAAACTGTATAAATTTTCATAATACTCAAATAATCCATAAACATTCAAAAGTGCGAAATTAAATTGGATATATTATTATTATATAAGACATGTCACGTGACCAAAATGAAGAAGAAGTTGGCGCCAAAAGTTGTTGTTGTTGTTGTGTTGTTATTGTGGCGCGCGGCAAATCGACCCACACTCGTATAATTATTGTATTTTATAACATTTGTAAGCCATGGATGTAGCTGATACACAAACCGGACAGGCCCAAGTTAAAGATGATGTTGGGGATCGTTGTCAGAAGTTGTTTCATGACTTTCTAGAGGAGTAAGTTACGTTTAATTAATAACAACATGGATAGAATGTCATTGCCATTATTATATTACCTATTCTGATTATGTTGATGCTTCCACTTTATATTATTAAGAATGTTAGCAGCAGTGTTTACTTTTTCCTACTTCATTTTGTGTACTTAAGTATGTATGAGCTTTTGGGGTAATTATCTAACTTAGAGTAAATAGAGTAGATATTTAACGTTAGCATTTTGGGTTTGTGTTGAGGGTTCCCTAGATAGGTATTTTAGTCTAACGAGATACGTAAAAAGTGCCCGGTAATTTATTTATATTTTTAGTATGGTTCATGCTATGTAGAATTCCTGCCCGATTTTAATTTATCTGAGCTGACGTCAACCAATAGAAACTTCATAAGGTTAATTAACAAGGATACTGGTAAGGAGTATTGTTAATTCTAAGTACCAGTATTTAATTAAGATAGCTGATAATCTTGATAGAATGGTTAAGAAGCTGTATGAATTATTACCGCTATTGTTATTATTAGTTAGGCAAAGTTACTAGAAATTTGTTAGCTGCATTTGTTACATGGTAAAAGTTAGTTGCTTCTTGTGAAGTAGTAGTTAGCCCTTTAAATATGTAAATGTAACTGACAGTGTATAGCACAAATGGTATATTCTTTAATTATAAGTTAATTGTCTTGTCCGATATTAAAGTTTATTTAGTAGATTATTTAAGGGATGACATCCAACACATTCCCAGTAGTAACATGGCATGAGTGAAAAACCATGGGCCACGTTGAAAGAACCCCAAAGATGGGTAAGGTTACTCACCATGCGGCCCCAACCAGGCACTAACCCACACAATTATTATATTCTTGTCTATCAGGTTTCAGGATGGAGGTGAAGTGAAGTACCTGGATGAGGCAAGGGACCTGGTGAAGCCGGAACGTAACACACTTGAGGTCTCCTTCGCCGACATTGACAAGTTTAACCAAAATCTGGCCACCACAGTTGTTGAGGAATATTACAGGTGAGTGAGAGAAGAGTGAAGAGATTACCCACAAGTGACTAGGCTAGATACCAGTGCTGTATTGATTTTTTGAATGCCAGTTATTTTATCTAACGTTACAGTAATTCTATTTTCAGAGTAACTTCTTTGGATTTCCTTGGAAATGTCACATTTTTAGATTTCCAAATTTCCCCTTCAGTTTGCCTGCAGGGTCTCATTTAATACTGACTGGCCAATCATGCAGCTTCCTTCTTTTATGTCACATGATATTTGAATGCCCTGGGTGGCAACAATTTCCCTCTGTATTCACTAGCCAGTTTAACCATTGGACGTTTCCATGAGTTAAAAATTTATGTCTTGATTAATGAACTTTCTTTTAGTTTCCTCGTTGAGATGACAAGACCAATTAATAACTTCTTTTGGCACTGCAGGGTGTACCCATTCCTGTGCCGTGCAGTGAGAAACTTTGTGCGGGACCATGCAGAGGTAACGGTGGAGAAGGAGTACTACCTCAGCCTGATTGATGTCCCCACACGTCACAAGATTCGTGAGCTCACAACACACAAGATTGGTACACTTGTCCGCATCTCTGGTCAGGTCAGCACTTGGAATTCACCCCTCCATTATTCTGTGTATTGCTCATTGTCTACATAAACTAATGTTATTTTCAGTCAACTTATATGTGTGTATGTGTTTGGTAGGATATAATAAAATCTAATGTGCATCTTGTGTGCAGGTGGTGCGTACTCACCCAGTACACCCAGAGCTGGTGGCTGGTACCTTTGTCTGCCTAGACTGTCAGACTGTCATTAAGGAAGTGGAGCAGCAATTTAAGGTGTGTATTTTATTTTACTCTCCTTATTTATATAACCCCAACTGTTGCATTGCCTTTATTGTATTACTCTTAGACAACTTGAGGCTTTCATGTGTAAATAACAGGCTGGTGTTAGTTCAAGCATATCTAACAAGTATGTGGCACTTACATTTGTCTACATACATGCATGGCTGCAGGATGAACCCAAGGAGCTAATATTTGGTCCACATGGATAACTTGGAACGAGAAAGAGAGTAGGATAGGTAGCAAGTGATATACAGTAATGCTAGAATTCTCAGACAGGTATACCATGCAATCTGTAAATTCTACAGAAAGGTAATGAAACTATTCGGCCAGGTGTTCATCAGAGGGGTTATGAAAAGGGATAACTGCAGAGCAGGCCATGATCCACTAATATAAAATATAAGCTGTGGTTTGTGGATAATGAGTGTACTTTTATAGTTAGCTCTTCAGAAACAAAAACAGTCGGGCAATATTTATGAGGAATGTGTAAATGTCTGTCATTGTTAAAGTATGAAAAGTTATGACAATGTAATATTCTTATACCCAAACAGTACACACAACCCACCATCTGTCGTAACCCTGTGTGCAGCAACCGGCAACGGTTCATGCTGGACACCAATAAGAGCAGATTCGTGGACTTCCAAAAGGTGCGCATCCAAGAAGTGCAAGCTGAGTTACCGAGAGGCTGTATCCCCCGAAGGTGAGACCTGTTCAGTCACATACAACTCTCCTGGCAGTTGGAGATATAACAAGCTGTTTATTTTTACCAATGTGTATACTCTTGCTTGCATGCTATAGACCTCGGTAATCAAATTAATCTTGGTACAACATGCATGAGTGTGATAAGTGAATTTATTTCTAGTTGGGAGATGACAGCTTTAGATCTTGACAGTGTATAAAGGCCCTGTAAACAACCTGGATGACAGATGTGATTGAAAGCTATGTCTAAAGTCAAAAGGTTTAAATAAATAATCCATGCCTGCAGTGTGGAAGTGGTGGTGAGGGCAGAAGCAGTAGAGAGAGCCCAGGCTGGTGACCGCTGTGACTTCACTGGGGCACTCATCGTTGTACCTGATGTTTCTGTTCTCAACATGCCTGGTGCCAGAGCAGAAAGCGGTGCACGACACAAAGGTATATACAGTATACTCTGTCTTGTATATTTTTGGTTTTATTCTCATTTACAAAAATGAATCCTAAATCTTTGACTAGTCATACTTTTTTAAGGAATGGAATGGTGGTTCTCTTGTGATATTAATTGTCGTGGATGATTCAATGTATAGTGTCCAAGATTTAAGTTGTTACTGGATACGGCTTGCAAGATCCTGCAACTCTTCATTCTCTGACCTGGAATATTGGGGCATGGAGCCAGCCTTTGGGGCCACTGAATTCACAATGATGTAAATTCAGGCAAATAATAATATTGTTATGATGATTTTCATCTTTAGACATCAAGAACATATCAGAACATATCTGATACTTAAAAAAAAAAAAAAAAAAAAAAAAATTGCTTAAGTTTCTAGCTGTAAAAGCCAAGAATAAACAGCTCAAACACCTACATATCCATATACTAATTCAACTCTTGTACTGTTGCAGGTGATGATAGTGAGGGTGTGACTGGACTGAAGGCTTTGGGTGTTAGGGACCTCAACTATCGTATGGCTTTCCTTGCTTGCTCCATCACTCCTACCAACCCCAAGGTGAGATTCCTAGTCTGGAGTTGGTTAGGTATGCAGGAAATAACTTTCAACCTGTAATCTCAGATAAATGGGCCCAACAAGTGGAGCATTGTATGGGAGAAAAAAAGGTAATGTATTGACTTGGAGACAAAGAAAGATAATGTGTAACTCAAGAGAAAGGAAACTGAAGGCTCTTGTGTCCTGGCCACCTCTTGCTGAAACGTTCTTGGAAGTAGAAAGCATCAGTGATATTGATTTTAAAATATGCAGCTATTACTCAGCTGTGGTTAATATTTTGTTATATTATTCCAGTTCGGAGGGAAGGAAATCCGTGGAGAGGAGATGACAGCTGAGGGTATCAAGCGACAGATGACAGAACTGGAGTGGAATAAAGTGTACCAGATGTCCAGGGACCGCAATCTCTATCAGAACCTCATCTCTTCACTTTTTCCCACCATCCATGGCAACGATGAGGTCAAGAGAGGTGAGGCCGAGGGTTGATATGCCTTTAACAATAAATATATTTCAGTGATGTTTAAATTCACCTGGTGTTAGGCCAGTTGTATTGTTTAAGGTGTATGGGTCAGCCATTTTTAATGGTTAGTTTGAATTCTATTTTCACCTTTGGAAGTGCATCACCTCAGCAAAAATAATTTTATGATGTACTGTATTGTAATGAGAAGTGTAATAATTACCTGTTGTGTATGTGTATTATGCCTCAAAACTCATGTCATCATGATTTTTTTAAGAATACAGTTCAATGTCAGATGTTTTCATATAAATTCTATTAACTACTTCCAAAGGATGGGTATAACTACAGTACTCACAATATGCTTGTTTTCCTTATTGTGACGGTTCTTAAATTTTGCCTGCTACGCTTGTTCGTCTATGACTCTCTGTTATCTTCCAACCAACATTTCTCTTGTTTTTTCTTTTTTGTAGTTAAACTTAGTTGTTTGAAATAATTGGAAAGTTAAAATATATCCCGCACTTTACTCCTGCTAGGTATTTTGTTGATGATGTTTGGTGGTGTACCCAAGACAACCATGGAGGGGACAACACTGCGTGGTGATATCAACGTGTGTGTTGTGGGTGATCCGTCCACGGCCAAGTCACAGTTCCTCAAGCAGGTTGGTCACTTGTTGCCAAGTCAGCCACTTTTTGTCAGATGAAATATCCCCCTTTTTCCTATTCTTCATCCAGAGCTTGCTATCCATCACTTACTTCTTTGGTGGCATATGACTAACTATTGTGTTATCATTTAGTATTATTTTGTTTTTTGTGTAAACACAGTGTAATATTTACAGGGTTTTTGAATTTAATCTTTACTTACAGTTTCCCTTTGCTTTATGTTATTTAGGTGGCAGATTTCAGCCCTCGTGCAGTTTACACTTCAGGGAAGGCATCCTCTGCTGCAGGTCTGACAGCAGCAGTGGTGAAGGATGAAGAATCTCATGAGTTTGTCATTGAAGCCGGTGCACTCATGTTGGCAGACAATGGAGTGTGCTGCATTGATGAGTTTGACAAAATGGATTTAAGGGACCAGGTAGCCATTCACGAAGCTATGGAACAACAGACCATCTCCATCACCAAGGTGATAATTTATTCCTTTGAAAGTACAGGCTGATAGTGGTTGGTTGATGATGTAATCACAGTACAATGAATACTACCGGAATCAAGCAATGGCTTTTGGAGAGATTGAGCGCAATGAATATTTTGTTTGTGTGTGTTATGAAATATGTACACTAATACCAAGTCTAATCCCAGGCAGGAGTCAAGGCCACTCTAAATGCTCGAACATCCATCCTGGCAGCAGCAAACCCCATTGGAGGACGCTACGACCGCACAAAATCTCTGAGGCAGAATATTGCTCTTACAGCACCCATCATGTCTCGCTTTGACCTCTTCTTCATTTTAGTGGACGAGTGTAATGAGGTTAGTGCATGACAAGTTCTGTACTGGAAATTATCAGTTGTTATTATCAGTGACAGATATTTTATATTTCTTTTTATATTCACCTTACAGTGTAAACATTGAGGGTGAAATATTGATGGATTTTCCTTTTGATTTTCACAACACTTTATGGTCTCTGAATGCTCTTATTGAAAGCTTTTTTCTTCTGTACAATTCCGAGGTCATTCAGACTATTTTACTGATCATGCCATGTCATTTATCAGGTAACAGATTATGCTATTGCTCGTCGTATTGTCGATCTTCACAGTCGTAATGAGGAGAGCATTGACCGCACCTATGCTCTGGAGGAAATTCAGCGTTACATAATGTTTGCGCGACAGTTCAAACCGAAGCTTAACAAGGTGAGTGCCAACAAGCTATATCTTACTTTAAAGGCAAGCCCCTTCAATCTATCTATTTATCCATAGCTCTGATGCCTTGTTCCCTCCAGGAACTCCCCCCAAGGGGGTGGCCACAGCAGAAGTGTCTCCAGTTTTCCCTGTTCCAACACTCCCTCCTTACTTGGTCAAGCCCACCTCTGCCCCTCATGTTTCTCTCCCTCACATACTCTTCCACTCTGTTCTGCCTCTCACACCAGGTGCCACAACTTCACTTTCATACACCTTCTTTACAAACTCCTCACCTTGCATTCTCTCTACATGCCCAAACCATCTCAGTGTATTATGCTTCACTCTCTCAACCACTCCACACTCAATACCAATTGCCTTCTCACTCATACCACATCTCTCATACACACTCTCATTACTTTCTCCATCCCACCTAGTAAGTCCACATGCTACTCTCAAGTAACTCATTTCCACAGCACCTATTCTAGACTGGTGAGCCCTACTCCATGTCCATGTCTCCAATGCATATGTCAGTGTTGGCAGGATTATACTATTTCTTAGTCCCCTTTTCACCTCCATACTCACACTTCTACCCTTCATAATCCTCCCCAGTGATCCTATGACCTGTTTACCCTTCACTGCTCTCTCCCTAATTTCTCCTTCCATACTTCCATGTTTATACAGAACTGTATCCAAGTACTTAAACTCCTTCATTTCCTCCATCATCTCATCCCCTAGAGTTATCTCACATTTAGTCCCAGTTGGTACTCCCACTCTGTACGGTTTGGCAAAGTCAATCACTTCAGTTTCTACCCTCTCAAACAGGTGTGCCGAGTTGGATTTTTTAAATTCCGACTCCGACTCCAGGAAATATTTTAAGGTTACGACTCCAACTACAACAACCCCTCCCCCCTCCGGCCCCTCCGTTCACATTATCAGTGTTGGGATTAAAAACTAAAAAGTAGAGACTTAGGAATCAGACTCACTAAGTATCACGTATCTTTCACTGACATCATTTGATATATATTTGATATAAGTCGGTGATCTACAGGGTAATTCATTCGAAACATTATGAAGTAAAGTAATGGTAATAATAAGTCCACGTTACATGACTAGAATCAATATTTCCACAAAAACTTTGCACAACCGCTTCCACAAAGGATATTTTTTCAATTTTTTCCATTCAATGTCAGCTATGCCCCCAGGCCATCCACTTTGGCCTTCATCTCTCTCATACAACCATCCATATATACTGTATATTGAACAGCCATGGTGACAGGACACACCCCTGTCCCAGCCCTACAAAAATATTCAAATTTTTACTTGGATCACCCTCCACCTGCACACATGCTTTTGCCTCTGCATAAAAGGCCTCATTGCCTTTCAGCAAAGACCCCCCCAACACCGTAAATCCTCAACATATCTGTCATAACACTCCTATCAACCCTATTGTATGCCTTCTCTAAGTCCATGAAGGCAGCATACAACTTCCTACCCTTCCCAATATATTTCTCCACTGTTGATTTTTATGCAAATATCTGGTCCACACATTCTCTACTCTTTCTGAACTCTCTGCTCCTCACTAACTTTATTCCCTGTTACTTCAAGCCCCTTTACCTTCGGATAACACACTTGCATTTATCTGATTAAAGAGGTTCATTTTTCTTTGATTAAAAGTTGACATGTGTTCCATGCAGGAGGCAAGCGAGTACCTGGTGGAGCAATACCGAACCCTGCGACAGAGGGACTGCTCTGGGGTGGCCAAGTCATCATGGCGCATCACTGTCCGCCAGCTGGAGTCTATGATCCGGTTGTCTGAGGGCATGGCAAGGATGCATTGCTCTGATGAGGTGAGGAGGGAATGTGTGAAAGTTGCTCTTGGTAGTACACACATAGAAATTAAGGTACTGGTATGTCTGTGTGCATGCTTGTGTTCAAGGGATTAGGTTAATGGTGTTGAGGTCTATAGCTCCAACGCCTTGTTCCTTCCGGAAACTCTCCCGAAGGGGGTGGCCATGGCAAAAGTTTCCAGTTTTCCCTGGAAAAGGTAACTTTTGAAATTGTATGATAAGAAAACATGTAGAAGGAAGAGTTGAAGATATTTTCAAGATTTCATTTCATTCCCTGTGTGTCTCTTGTTACAGGTTCAGCCCAAGCATGTCAAGGAAGCTTATCGGTTACTGAATAAGTCCATCATCCGTGTAGAGCAGCCTGACATCCATTTAGAGGAGGCAGAAGAAGAACAGCAGGTGGATGAACCAATGGACACAGATGAAAACAGGGCTCCCAATGGACAGGTGGAGAATGGTGAGTACGAAAATGGGATGATGACCATAAAGAGGTAAAAAATGTGCCAGGAAGATCTACCATATAATAATATACTCTGATACATAATATGTTCCTCCAGGGACACAAACTCCTCAAAGGCCTCTTGGACTGCCAGATTTAGAATGTCCCTTCTTGTTGTGTAGTAGCATGTGAAAATAGAAAGAAAAAATGTAAACAAATCATATTAAATTAATGTTAATTGAAATCAATATAAGTAAGTACAGTCGGCAAAAAAAGTTTCGTTACCATCCTTTTAACAGTGTGATGTAATGTTGGTAGGCCTGACTGGTGAGTCAGGTGTGGCGCGAGCATGGAGGTAGTATAGGTGGAGTCGCCATGGCTCACTAATCCAGGGGAGTAAAGTGAAGCCGCCGAACTGTCATTTCGGCGCCTTCAATATGGCGGACACCAAGATATGTTTCAATAAAAGTGGACTTCTGACCTGACATACAAAGGTATGCGCCATCTTGAAGGCGCCGGAAATGACAGATTGGTGGCTTCACAAATCAGGTCCTACTGGAGCCTCCACCTATACTACCTCCATGGGGGCGAGTGTCATATATACCTCCGTCACCCTCCCGGACCCCTCAGTGTCTAATGGTCAGGCAAGTAGGAATGACGTACTTTTACCCAGTGCTACTTTTTCTGGGTATTTCAAGGTTATTCTTGTTCTAAAATACTCAAACGTATTTCTTTATGTTTAATGATGAATAGTTAAATAGTAATAGTTCTTGGACACTCAAAATTTAATTTAAAATCAGTTAAACTTTTGATATAAAAAGAAAGGGAATGCCTTGTGTTAAGTTGTCATTGCCGCGGCCCTCGAGGCACAGCTGCTCAGACGGCGGAGTACCAACCCTGCCGCGCTTATCGATGCTAAAATTAACGCAGGGGTGGTAACGAAACTTTTTTTGCCGACTGTACATCCCTTCAATTTATGTTCCTTATTTCCTCAGGCATTAACGGTGTAAATGAAGAGCCAAGCCAGGGTGAATCTCAGAAAAAGAAGACTCTAAAGCTGTCTTATGAAGCTTATCGAAACCTGTCCACCCTCTTGGTGATGCACATGAGGAAGGAAGAGACAATCTCTGAGGAGGCTGGAGATACAGAGAGTAGTGGAGGCCTTAAGAGATCAGCTATTATCAATTGGTACCTGGAAGAAGTCAGTGGAGACATTGAATCTGAAGCAGAACTGGTTGAGAAGAAAGTGTTGGTGGAGAAAGTACTAGACAGATTAACATATCATGTGAGTATTTTATTTATTTATTTTTTACTGGTATGAGGCTCAGCTCACCAGCCTGAGTATTATATTACCCTCCATATGGCACACAGACATTTTGGTGCAATTGTAGCTTTCTTGCCTTATTCACAGTTGGCCTGTGTTTGAGCATCATCACTGTTCATAAACTAATTGGGGAGGGTAATGCACTTCAGTATTAAAAAAATATATATTTCTTTTGAAGTAGTACTATGTTAATGTGTTCTCCCTCTTTAGGATCAAGTGATCATCCCACTGACCCGGAGTGGACTGAAGGGGTCTGCTGCAGCCACTGAGGAGGAGGATGACCCACTCCTGGTTGTCCATCCTAACTACCTTGTGGATGCTTAACTGGCCTCACCATCCACCCATCATGTATACAGTACTTTGTGTGCCTTACTATGGTATTTACCTGTTTTCCACTGCCCATTTATACTGACTCTGTATCCATCTCTCTCTAAACCACACTTTAATACTCTTCCCAGATCAAATTATCGCATTATCCTGGACTCTATTACAGTTACCTCACTTGACTCATCCATTTTTACTCATAACACAGTACACTTCAAACTTGTACTTTACACATTCATCTACTTGAATTTACTAAACTTACTTTGATCCTACAGTATTAGCCTCACTACTACTCTCCCTACTAATAAACAGCTATTGCCAGGTAATCCTAAAACAATCTTTGCTGGAATGAAAGTATTTAACTGTTTGAACTCAGGTGTGTATCCTGGTAGTTAATGTTTAAACAGTTTAATATTGGATACATAAGCGCCTCCACAAATGGAGTTTGCCGAAGGTTATGTATACTTCCGTTTGTTTGTTTGTTTTTCATACTAGTTTCATATCTTTTTATAAGAAAATGTATATAAAATAAACCACGTTTCTCAGCCAGTGCTGTCACTTAAACCTGAAATCCAAGAGTTCAACTGTTTTCAGATATTTTGGTACTATGGTCACGGTGTGAGACCTAGATCCTAAAGAAGAAAGTGTGGCAAAGTATGAAAGTAAGCTTCCAACTTAAAGTACTGTATAGGAATTAGTATGAGTGCAGTACCATGAATGGAGTGAGTATTACAAGGATGTATGAAAATATCGGTATCTGTAAAGGGAAGTGTGGGAGGTGAAATCATCAACTTGCTTGACATCTGGTGAGAAGAGGAAATTATTTGATTATGCTGTAATGATGAAAGATGAAAAGGAATCTTCTACTTTTGTCCATGCTCTTGGTAGACAAGACATGATGGTTATGATGTACATTTTACCAAAAATGGATTGTGTGTACGCTGACATGAAAATAACCCCATCCCTCCAAGGTTAAGAAGTGTTCACTCCGCTGATGGATCTGCCGTCCCATCATTATCGTCATTGATTTACAGTACACAAACTCCGTTTTTCATCACTCCCAATTAAGTGTTTTAAGTCTGTTCAGAGGCTAAGTTATAGTTTAATTTGAAAGACTATTTTTTCATAATCTGTATCAAACTCACATCCCCATAAAACAATAATATGTAACATGTTTTACAAAACATTAACATATAATCATGTTTTACACAAATGACATGTTCCTCTAAGGATTGATTACATGAACAATTAGAAATATTCATACCTTTATTGATGAGTTTAGAATCTGCAAGAGAATGAAGTTAAATGATTAATGAAGAAAGTGTTTGTTCCCAAGTAGCATAATGGCACCCTGGTTATTTTTATCAACAGTCCTTATAATATTGTACTGTTGTTTTCAGGAGACATCCAATAAACATATAAGTTAACAATACACTTTGTTTTGCACGGACTGTCTGAATATAGTGAGGCAAGACCTTGAGCATGTGACTATTCTCATGTGGTGACACTCTCACACAAGAAATATAATGACATTTATTATAATAACTGTATCTATACACTACATAACTCTCAATATAAATTATATATACAGTGTACTCCTTAAATCTATTATATTTATACCAAACATTTGATAAGTTTACTTTTATAGCCTAGGAAACCCCTTAAGCATAGTACACACCGAGATACAAAATTGAGAGACAGTCCCGAGACTACGTATCTCGACTGTTGCAAGACAGTCCAGATACAGGCAGGCGAAGTCCAGAGATGTTTTGGAGACAAGGCAACTTTGTATTTGGATTGTCAAGAGACTGGCGCGAGACCATTGCTAGACATTTCTTCTACTTTGTCGCTGGACTGTTGCAAGACAACTGAGAGACAGTCCAGCGACTTTGTTCAGTAAGCACTGATCAACTATCCAATAGTCCCATACTCAACCAGTTGAACCTGTAGCGCTGCCTACCCACTCTAAGGGGAAAGTTGCCAGATATATAAAAAAATTAAATTATTTCGGGACACAGGCTGAGAAGAGACAGTTTTGCGAAGATAGGTAATAACGGCTCTATGCGCATCGCTTTATGCAAGATTAGAGTATACAGTATAAAGAAACTCTAGAATTGTTTAGCATAGCATTTGTAAATGCGAACATTAAAAAGAAACAAAATATTTATACTCTGCATCCGTTGGCAAATCTCCCCGTACCAAGTGACTTGCATCTTGTTTCCCATTTTTAGTGGGAGACAAGTTACAATTAAAATCTTGTCTCTGGACTGTCTAGCGACACATTTAGATTTACCTGAGACAATCGCACAACAGTCTATCGACATTGTTGCACCACTTTTGCTGGATAAAGTATCTTGGTGTGTACGTGATCCAGAAACAGTGTCTAGCGATTGTTGCGAGACAAATTTAGATTATTCTGAGACAGACGATAGACAATCCAGAGACAGAGTTGTGCGACTTTGTATCCCTGTGTGTACTTACCTTTAAACATATCCAACATGAGTATGCATTTCCCTTTAAGCAATGAACATCAAAGGCAGATTATACACATTAAGGTGGGGAAGTAAAAAATATTGCATGTTCTCACATACACTGTATAGCTCTACTATAATATAATATTTATGTCATACAGACAGATGTCTGGACGGATATATTTTAATGGCTGTAACGATAATTCAGACTGATTAATGAAATCTATAAAAGTTGACTATCAATTGCAGTACCTATAGTAGAATATTAAGGCCTTATATGTAGTACATTGTAAATGACTTGTAATAACAGTATGTGGTTAACCATGTGAGACCAGAATCAACTTCATGACAAGTAAAATGAAATGTCATTAACCAGTAAATTGAAGTTGAAAATGACCATTTTAAAACATAAGATTAATTCATTTTAAATACTGCTCACGAAGGAACGTTCCTTATTTTGTCCAGCAGATGCAATCACATTCCGCCACCACAGATGAAACATATACTTAAGTAGTTATATAATATATTAGAGAAATGTATTCACTTTGTCGCATATTACAGGTGTTGATTTATCAATGAGGGACAGTCTCCTCCACTCTCGGTTTCACCAGTTCAGCGTTGCCAACGTATACACCCGGCATCGTGTGAGCTACCAGTTCCGACTCTCGCATCCGAAACACCTGCCATCAACCCTTACTCTTACTGGCAGGTGTTTCGGATGCGAGAGTCAGAACTGGTAGCTCACACGATGCCGGGTGTATATGTTGGCAACGCTGAACTGGTGAAAGCGGAAGTGGAGGAGACTGTACCTCACATTGAAACCTACCCAGGGTGAACTTTGGCTGCATAACCCAATGAAGAACCAAACTCAGTGTTTTTGCTCTCTGAAGGAAACTGAAAGTGCTCTATGACAGAATAAATGGATTGGGTCAAAGTAAGATGTTCATAAGAATCTGGACATAACATTATGAATACTGTACTGTACAACAATCTCAGAACGGTATTCAATTATATTTGTTGAGTCATATTATTTCTGATTAAATATGCACACACCTCATATTTGTTATTAACCTTGGGATACATGAAAACAGGTTGTGTAAACATTGGGAAAAAAAATACATCTTTCTCCAGCACGACACATCATCTCATACAGGGAAGCCACTGAAAAAACTTCGCCTTTGGTTTGTATATTTTGAAATGAAGTGGAGTGGATGAAACTACAGGACTCACCATTAAAGCATCTTTTCCAACACTGCTGAAAGGGCCGGCTTCATACAGTGACACTCAATATCCCAGGAACAGTATGCTAAAAGCCATCAACCTCTCCCCATGAATAATGAAAGATCAACATTGGATTTATAATAAATTCAATAATTTTAAGCCAACTTGCCATAATGGAGGAGGAAATATCTGCAGCTTACTACAGTACCACATTCATAACAAATAGATTCACTGGATACATCGCTCGGTATCTGTCTACATCAGGATTTGAAAAAAAGCATTACATGGAACAGTATCTTCTTAAAAATCAAACTACTTTACTATACTCGAAATTATTTGATCATCCAGTTTCCTACCGTTGCTTCGTCAATTGCTAGGCTGGATAACAAATCTATCTTTAGGGGGCAGTGCAATATTATATACAATGTAACAAAAAATTCATGACTGATATTTTTTGCACCTAACCCTCCCAAGTTTGGCAATAAACATGAACACTCATTAGCTTTCTTGGCATACAAACCATTTATACTACCAATCAGTCAACAATGTTACCAATTTAACTCCCTACTATACTCTGATGAAATCCTGTCTCGGAAATTCGGCCTACCACATATCCCCATCATCGCCATCGAATATGTCATCTGGAGTCTCAATTGTTGCCTCCTTTTTCAGTGTTGGTTTGGGAAGGATCTTTAAGGTCTCCTGCAGCTTCTCTTGTGGTGCAAGGTCTTCAGTTAGCTCCTGGGTGCTGTCAGGCTGTTCATTGGGTGGTGTGCTTGGCTGTTCCGTGGGGTCTGGAGGTTCAGTTGGAGGGCTGGGAAGGTCACCTAGATTCTCTTCGTCAACAGATTCATCGGGCTGACTGGCCTCACTGCTCTGGGCTGTCAAGGTGCCTCTCTCTTCATCTCTCTCCTCACCAACTGTCAAGAGATTGTTGATGTGCTGTCAGAGACTCAAGAGAATTACCTGTAACTCCTTTTCAATCCTAATATTATAACTTACATTTTAAAGTGACTAACTCCTCTGTGCGAGAGATTACCAGTAAAGTATCTTCTTAATGTTCTTACAGCCTGATAACACACATGCATGCACAGACACATACACACATGGCTTGCTAACAAACTTTGACCTGACCTGATGAGGATGGTGTGAGCGGTGGGAGTGTAGAGGCTGTTCGACCTGAGAGAAGCCTAGACGACCTGATTCTGGCTGACCTGGCACGGTCTTCCCCCAACCTGGACCCAAGGGGCACCTGGGTCGGGTCCTCAGGTGCCTGAGGGGTCGGCGGCTCTGCCAGGTCATTCTCATCACGATAGATTGTTTCCTCACGGGTGTCTAATGAAAAGAAGAAAATCATTACTGTATAATTCAACTGTGGTGATGATTGGGGGAATGTTTGTGCGAGTATTGCCACTTACTCTTTGACTGATGATAAATGTTCACAACCAATACTGTAAGAGCTAACCAAAATTATTGAAATTTGACAGGGGTCAAAAGTCGCATATTAGCCAGTCACATGCAACTCGTTGATATTGGCTGTGGAGCACAGAAGAAAATCATATTGCAGTGTATCGATCGATAGGAGGGGTAGATGCCCAGGGAAGTAGCCTACTACTACCATGGTAATGGGAGGCTAATGGAAATGCCTACATTGTTGTCATTCCTAGATCTTGGTTACTGGTCTTTTTCATTTGGTGTATTAGGCCATCCCCAGATAGTCAACTAGCACAGGAATGAAAGTAATCACCAGTAACAACTGTATCTCTAATAAAATTACATTTATAAAAGAAAACTTGATACTATTCCAAAACTGTATTCTGAGGCTGCTGAAAGGCAAATAGTTAATGCCAGTACAAATAAGTCCCATGCTGCTGTTTTATGAATAGTATAGATGTACAGAAGTTATCTCTTACCTGCAGTAGTATCCTGAGGAGGGTCAGAGAGCACCAGCTGTTGCGCTGCCTTAGTAACTTTGTCAAGCAGGATGCTCACATGTTTCTTCAGTTTACCAGTGTCTTGTGGCATGGTCAGCTGGGGTGGTGGAGGTGCATCACGTCCTGCTTGCCCACCTATGGTAACATTCTTTCCCAGAACATTACGCAGCAGGAATGTCACGCACGCATCTGTTCTCTCCTCCCACCCCTTTGGCACAAAAAGCATTGATTAAGCAAGAAAGCGTACAAGATACTGGGTAGAAACACATTTGAAAGCCAAATTTTAAGTGATAACAAACACCTATCTATTTATTTCCACATTTTTTCACAGAACCAGGTCAGTTCTGGAACACTTCTTTCATTTTTCTTTCATTTTTACTACAACCTGTGCTCCTTCAAATGCAACGAGTCTCAGCAGCTTGAATGAAATTAGATATGATGTTGGATCTCTCTCATTTTTATTTCACAGGTGAGAACATTAAGTGGGCTCCTTGCCTTCAGTTCTCACCGTCATCAGTATAGATAAAACAAACGTAAAACTATAAAACAAGTGAAGTTTGTTAACCTGGTCCATGGTGGGATGGATGATGGGTGAGAGTGCAGCAATAAGAAGTGAGTAGTGATTAGGCTCCATATTGGTTTGTAGTCGTGCCATCTCGAGTACCAACCTCACCACACAGCTCAACTGGCTCCCATCCTGCTCTAGACCCTAAAGAAATGGTTCAACAAGATGAGTGTGGAGTAATGGAGTGGATACAATTACTTCAACTCTAACTTCATGCCTTTTCTTGCATGTGCCCATTCCATTTATTATGGCCTTGAGTCTCACTTAAAGGGAGTCATATTTCAACAGGAAAATTAAAAGCTACTTAGTCCTCCAAAATCAGTAAACTAGTGGAGGATCTGTTTTGTAGAATACATTAGTTTGAAGGACTTAGTAGCCCACAAGAGAGGACCCCATAAATATTCTCATTAATTTGGTCTGTGATGTGGATTATCTGAGGTCACTTGTCTGATTTTAATTGATTTTCTCATTAATTAAGTCTGTAATGTGGAGTATCATAGGTTATGTATCTCACCTTGATGTTCTCATTGATTAGGTCTGTGATGTGAAGAATCTGCTTATAGGTTCCCTCCAGTAAGTTGTCCAGGTTGGTGAGAGGTGTTGGGGTCTTGTCTTTGAACTTAGTGAGGAGTCTTCGCTGGACTGCACGGAACTGTGTGGCTCGCTGCACCAACTGGGCCTGGTATGGCAACATACATGCATATGACATTTTACACACTGATTATACAGCACACTAAATCAGGAAATAAGTCATGAATAACAACAACAGTTGAGAAAAGTGATATACAGTCTTGATTACTTCAATGCATGCCAGGAAACAGGACCAGAATAAAATAAAATAATGGTGTCCTGTTGCTTTGAATTTTTTGGAGGAAGCAGTTGCTCCAGATTTACCAACAAAAACACTGTACTATATACCCCCTTAAACATCTCCTACCAAACACTGACACCAAATCCCTCACCCACGGCCTCACCTCCAACTCCTTGTGTTTCTTACGACGGAGGAAATGTGCGTCTATTTCAGCATAGAGTTCGTTGGTGGGGAGAGGGGAGGCAGCCCCGAGCAACAACTCGTCAACCTTGCCCCTCCACCCAGGCCGACCCCAATATGCCCGCAGTCGTGCTATAAGTTCCTTTAGAACTAACCATAAAGCTGCCAGACTGGGGCAGGGAGTGACAAATGTTAGTAGATAAGAGGAAAAAGTTAGTTGCCATTGTACAGTAGTGGTATTTTTATGAGCAATAAAAGAAATAATAAATTGGCATGTGTTAATTAATGGAAGAAGAGTGGAAAAAGCACTCATAAAGATTGACAGAAGAATATCATGAGGGAAACTTCACTATTAGTATGCATGCTTGCTGATATTATACTTGCCGGTAGAATGTTAGTTATACCATATGAAGCCATGTTCATCTAGACTGTTAGCGGTTACTATACTTTACACTCCAAATAAAGATTGTAAACAATAAAGAGACTCAGGATACAATATTATAGCTAAAGTAAACTATTGGAAATAGTTATGTAAACAGTGGAACAAGCAACTGGTCTCTTCTTTCCTGTGGGCACAACAATAGCATATACCACACAATTCACATGTACAGTACTCCACATGCACCTCCATGGCCTTAATGACCATTACAAAGTTGATAAGCGTTAAGCCCTAATAACCAATCCTCTTTCCTGTGGTGTCAATAGTTTCAGTACTCAACTAGCAACACACCTGTCAGACTGGAGGCGGTATCTGTTGGTGGTGCGTGAAGAGAGAATGGTCACCTCTGTCTCGTTGAAGTACTGTAGACCCATCGCTGTGGCCACCCCTGCCTCACCCGCCAACTCTGCCACACATTACAAAACACTGAGTATTTAAGAGAAATTGATTTCTTCAAACTATTCCAAGCAACAGGATGCAATTATTATTGTTAATCTGATACTGCTTCCTGGCATACTTTGGAGGAATCAAGGTGCCCTAATGTACCAAGTGTTTACAGTATTATTCCCTAAAGTCAAGACAAGTGGGAAAACAGTGGTATCATAACCATATTAGTGTTTATGGCTGACCTGGGAAGAGTTCAGGGAGGTTGACGGCAGGCATGTTGGTGGAGATTGTGAGTTTGTGGTCAGCCTCTTTGCTGGGCTGACTCCCCTGCACCACCAACTTTAGAGGCAGCTCCACCTGAAACCATGCTGCTGATGTCACTCTGTTACCTCACACTATCTTTATTATTTTGTTTCTACAGTATTAGAATTCTCAATCAATACTCATTTCAGTGTTCTAGTCTATGTTGTTGTCATAACTTAAACCATGACTTTTTTTATATGTTATGCATTGTGGAGAAATACATACATTGGTGGTGATAATGCGAGGGGCACCGGTACTGGTGAGAAACGAGGTGACGAATGTGACGGTCAGGCTGGGTGGCAGGTAGGCTTCATTTTGGTAGAACTTCACTAAGATCTGGCTAGTATCACCTGGCATCATTGGAAAAAGTAAGGCAGACATGTGGTTAGTGCTGTGTTAGGGGAAAGCTATAAGTACAACAGTAAGAGAAAGACTAACCCAAAACTAATCATCAAGGTATCAATGATATACATTAACTGCATCGGGATACACCATGTTCAGTTCACAAGAGACATCATTTGGCATGCAAATTTTACTCCTACTATTTTCATCTGAATTATATTACAATAAATTCTGTTGAGCATATAATGTAGAAACACTGAGAGAATTGAGATATTATAGTGATAAGCAATTGTACATTCCATGTGCATACTTAGTAAGACATCTATCTATCTATCTATTTATCTATAGCTCCAATGCCTCGCTCCCTCTGGGAACTCCCATCAAGGGGGTGGCCACGGCAGAAGAGTCTCCAGTTTTCCCTGTTCCAGCACTCCCTCCTCACTTTCTCCATCCCCCCTCCCCCCCTAGTAAGACATAGCGAGGATAAATCCCAATACAGTACTGCGATTGTCATGGTACCGAGAGGGTATTTTATGACTTATGGTAGCCATATGGTTAGTGTCTGAAACTTGATGTGAAAGATTATATATATTCTCCATATTTACATGTACATGTACTGCACTCACATATGGTGCGAAGGACAAACGTATCCTGAGAAACGGCAAGAGGCTTTTCCACGGAGATGTGTACTCTCACTGAGTTAAGGGGCGAGTGAGCAGTGAGTCGTATTGCAACAGGAACGGCCGGCACTCCCACCCCATCTGGCCCAGTCATCCCACCTGGTCCCGTCCATGTCTCCAACTGGTTACCCACAGTGGCATACACCCGCAAGTCATTTTCATTTATCATGCCTCCAGACACACCTTTGTTCACATTCAATAGGGACCCTGCAAACAACATATAAGCATCATTACTGTAACTTATAACACTGGTAAAGTCATATCAGATCATGTCAAAACGCATCTCCAAATTGTCCAAATGCTTGGTAAATATGGAGTGCAAACGGAAGAGATTTATAAAAAAGAACAGGGAGGCTCCCTTCACCATGTAATACAAAATGAAAAGAAAAACTAGGAATAAAAACTGTGAGTATGGCATGATTTATCACTCTTGAAGATGAAACACCAACAGCTGTAAATATATATTGTACCTGCATCCTTGGTGGAGGCCTTGATAACCTTGTGAAGCTTGGCCAACTCCTGGTCAGTTTGGTCGTAGTTGATCTGGCGAGCATCAGTGGGAGGGGCAACAAAGAGTGATGGGTCAGTGCCCAGGTAGCTGACCTGGAGGTGACCCGACGATCCCAGAGTCACCAGCCCACCTCTGATACCCTGCATAAACAGATACTATATTACCACATCTATAACTACATACAATATAATATTATACAATTCTGTACTGAATATCTAACCCACATTATTATACTTTCTTACCACAATACTTCAGTACAGTAGTTTAGGCATGCTGGTCCTAAACTCAATAATGCACACACACAAAAATGGTCACAAGTTGTATAATTAAAGGGCAGGAAAAGTCGTACATTTTTATCATTCACAAATTCAGACAAAATTTGTAAAATTCCATAAGGGTTGTCGCATGAGGACTGGTATGGTACATTTTTATCACTTTAACAGTTATCAAAGGTTACCTTGTGCTATAACATTTTAATTGTTGTCATATTCTGTACAGTACAGTATTGCCACTTCTTCAAATACTTCATATTGTTCATCCAGTGGAACACACAATATTGAGTGGATGACAGGTGGGGTTGGTTCTCTTTTAATACTTCACTTGGTGGTGCTCAAACAGTCAATACAGTATATTCTATTTCATAGTTTCTTAAAGTGGTTTCAGTTACAAGATGATATGCAAAGCTGAGGTACTTTTCTAATGGTGTAAAAAATATAGACAGCATAATATAAATATACTTACACTACACTGCATAGATATACAGTATATATATTATGCAGCATTTTATGTATTTTTACACCACTGTATACAGTACTGCATATCGCTAAAAATGTTCTTACTGATACACACCTAAAATTCTCAAAATAATTCTCTAGTTCTTTAAATCTAAATACAGTACTGTTTTTAAGACTAATAACAATGGACTAAAGAAATGTGCTGCTTATTTACAAGAAAGTGTACAATATACAGATGGTAACTACAGGCAGAGGAAGGAGACAAAGTGAGAGACAAAGTTCTCTCACACACTAGTCCTTGAGTTGTCTCACATCACCACCTCACTACACTAGGCTGCTTGAGAACATAATAAATAATAATAATAATAATAATAATAAATTGTACTACTACTTGTGAGTAACTTGTCTGTTTATACTTTGGAATAACAGCCTTTTTTGTGCTGTTTTGTAAATAGTAAAGGATAAAAAATGGATAGCTAAATTAGGGAGAAAGATGTATGACTAGAAGGAAAGTTACAGTACAGTTTAGGCCTATATTTCCAGTTGACAATTAATAACAACAGTTGATATTTGTAACTCTAATGTGATTGGCTGTTTCGTGATTTCTAATATCTGGGGGCAAGCTTTGTGGGGAGACTCTCTTGTTGGTGAATTGGAGAAGGCTACCGATTCCTCCAGGTAATGCCAGGAAACAGACGACCTCAATGTTAACAACACTATACAATCTGTTACATGGCATAGTTTGAGGGAATCACAAGCCTTCCTATCTGACCACAAGAGAATCTCCCCTTTACCAATCACAATCTCCCTGTACAATATCTGCTTGGGGCATTTACCATCAGCTATGGATAAACAGACCACATTATACAACACGGGCACTGAGGGAGAGTAAGAGAAGGAGTAGGGAGGGTGGGAAGGAGGGAATATGTTAGAGGGAGTAGGGAGGGAAGGAAGGAGGGTACATATGAGATAGAGTAGGGAAGGAAGAAGTAAGAGGGAAGAGGTAAGAGGGTGGGGGAAGTCAGCAGGCAGGCAGACACCACCATTATCACGTACCACAGACAATGACAAGACCATACTGCCAGCCAACTATACGGCAACATAGCACTAAAAAACACTTGTAAAACAATAGGAAAAATGTTATATAAAGCTTAGGTATCACTCACAAGAATGATAAAAGAAAGCATTATGCACTCTACCTTCTAAAAAACTTCATAATTGGCTAAGTAAAAATTTTATCTTCAAGTAAAAATGTTATGTTCAAAAACATGCAGAAGCAGTATCATTGAGATAGTTTTATAAAAACTTTATTAGCAACTTTAAAATTGATAAACAATTGGAACACTGTGTTCAATAGTATCACAGTCTTTGGGAATTTAATAAGAAAATATGGTACCATGATGGTTCTCAGCGGAACAATAGTGAATTAAGTTTTGTACATTTCAGTCAATACCATACTGAACATTGATAGTCCTAACTAGTGAAATAGTCCACAACAATGAAATTGTATTGCATACCTGTGTATGGCTGAAATAGACATTAATATTGCCTAACTCCAGTGAAACAATGGGTGTTTTTTCTGTGACAATTACTGACCTGCTGTTGTTGTGTGATATGTTTTAAAGAAGAGGTTTGGTATTCACTGTTGTTCCCTTTAGAAAATGATTATTATTGGCTAGAGAAAATGCATAGAGGAAGGAAACAAAAGTCAGTATTCTTGTTCTATGGGAAATGATATGCAAAGCAAATGTACTGTACTGCCATTTTATGTATAAATATAGTAAATGTATAAGTACAAGAAAATATCACCAAGAACACAGCTGTTGAGGAAAAGAAAGCACTACAAGCCAGAGGACACAAAGGACCAGGAACACAACCTTACCCTAAGGAACCGAGGACCCTGTGTGGACGGAAGCACAGTTAAAGCATGGAATAGGCAGGCTGGTTCAGGGCGGGGATAAACATTTGTTGGTCAGGTCAGGTTAGGCTAGGTTGATGGTTAGGCAAGCTGGTTTGGGTAAAGTCAGGTTAGGTTAGGTCTCATGAAGTTAAAGTAATTCCTATCTGATAAAATAATTACAAATTAAATCACATGTACATCTTCCAACTTCACTGGACTTAGAATTCAACACTACAGAGACTGATTATAGAGGTAAGTGAAAGAATACCAGATCATGATGAAGGTTAAATAACGATCCTCCCACCTCAAAGTTAGTACGTGTGAGTGTGACGGGTACGAATGGCAGTTGTGATGCCCACCTCAGCTCCGTCTCGTGGTAAACCAACAGCGTCTCCGTGTGACTCGCAACCAGTACCTGCACCGCGTTGCCTGGCATCGGGAGACAAAACAGGGAGATATAGAAAGACAAAACAGGCTGAGGGAAGTGTGAGATAAGAGACAAGATAACCAGAAAAAAGTGTTGGAAGGAGTGAGATGAGAAACAAAACAAAGATCTCCTCCTAGTGTTCAGAAATATTCACCACAAAGCAATACAGTATAATAACACAAAGGAAAAACAACTGGGATTACTAGAAAAAGAAGAAAATGTCAAAGAATTGATGAATGTTAGCTTGTATAAAAGAGGCCAATTCACCAAAGAAGCATCATCATATGAATGGATATTAAAGAGATTGTAAAAATTGGGAAGGAAAATGGTGAATAATAAGGAAAGTGTAGGAATGAATCCTTCCCACAGTTTTTAAGTCTGGGCAAAAACATACCCAGCATGAAGGCATTAAGGCAGGCAGGATTGTACTCAAGCTTCTTAATAAACTTGAAGACCCCGGAATCCTTGAGGCAGGAAAAGGAACGTTGAGTGAGGACGACCAGACTTGCCCCGGCTCCTTCCCCAACCACTTTCATGTCGAGCACTGGTTCCCCCAGCAGCTGTGTCCATTCTGGGCTCAGTCTCTTGCTGCCCTGAGAGCTGCTCTTGTTACTGGCACTGCTATTACCCTCACTGGGGTTGTCTGTGGCTGCTACTGCAATAGCTTGGTACCTACAGTGAAAGATATACAGTAGAAAATTTACAAGTACCGGTATTGTAACACAAATTTATAAAGTACTTCTAACCACCACTTAATTCATTGCTGTTTATTATAACTTTAGTTACATTAATAGATTCTTCTTACAAAATGCTTACAAATTTTACATTTAGACTTATTGTACTATATAATTCCAGTAGTCAGAGAAAATAGAATTTATTGCTGTATTACTTTCTGATACTACACAAATATAATTATGACATAATGAACTCCAAAATTATGAGGAGTTTGCTGAAAAGAATCTGGGGTCATAAGAGTGGAGACACCATAATGAATTGCAAGAGTAAAATTGAAATAAATAAAAGTGTGTGGGTCCACCAACTTGTAGCAGTGGAGACACCAATCAGACCCGGCAACCACAATGGAATCATTCCTGGAGAGGTAAGCGAGGGGCCCTGGGAGGAGGGTGTTGGGCAGAGGGGTGGTGAAGGCCTGGGACTCCTGCTCAAACACAGACAGACAACCATCCAACGACTGTACAGCCAAGTAGTCCTTCCCCTTCACACCGCCAAATGCACCTGAAATAAACAGTCCTGGGTACTATATTGTAACTAACTTAATTACCAGTACTGTATCATATCTGGAACCTGTGTTACCTGTGTTGTATCTTGGGTACACCTCCAGTGAGACTAGATTACACAGTAGTGGATTGTTTCTGGTACACAAGTTTAGTTCATCAGTGTAAAAGTGAAATGATCCTTTATGTAATTTCATGAGGTAGAGCTATGTCAATATGGCCTGTTATGGTAGAATCTTTATAACTGTAAAACAAAAACTATCCAACCAGTAAGAAGAGAGTAGGCCTTGCGAGGAAGCTTGTGCTGGTAGGCTGAAGTGAGGCGGAACTGTTGTCCATGTTGCTTCTGTGCTGTAGCATTGTCGGTGGTAACTGTGTACACTGCCAACCGGTCTGGGTGCAACACACACAGGTGGTTGTGGTCATTACTCCTGAGGGGTTATGTAAGGTTGACACTTTAACTCTTTCCTCTACATGCAATTTTGTAAATTTCTGATGTCCCATGAACAAAAATATCTATAAATTATTCAATGTGTGTGTGTGTGTGTGGGCTGGTGGGTGATAATCTGACCCTCAGTAATGGACATGAAATTTATGGTTAGCATGAATAAAAAAATATATGCTTACTGATGTTGGTGATAACTTTAAGTCACTTATATAACAAACCCTATGAACTATTGATCGGTTTTTCTTGGTATATGGGTATAAATGAGGGTACTACATTACTAACCACTACTGTACCAACAAAACTTTCCAACACTACAAACACAACACATTTCACTAGACACCTTATGCCCTCTTTTAGACACAGCAAAACCGTACTTACGAAACAAATTTGCCGACGGCCAGCTGAAGGATAGGGTAGTTGAGGGTTGTCTCCAATAGGACGTGGTCAGCCCGGTAACCAGACACCTCTTCTCCTTCCTCTGTTCTAAATGCCTGGAAGAAGGAGGAGAAGCTACAGCTGTTCAAAACTAATGAGTATCTGTATAACACAATAGTTACTGCTTAATTTTAATAGCACATGCTACTAAATTTAGGCAATATTAAAATCTAAGAAATGCATATACTGTAATGGTAAAAATATAAACGGGTGAGTAAAATATTACTACTGTACTGTATGAGAATTTGGTGGTATCAAAGATGGCTTCAACTAAATATTCAGTTCTAGATATATATAGCTCTGACAAATTGTTCCCTCTGGGAACTCCCCTCAAGGGAGAAGACAAGAGACATTAGCAACAGACCTGAGGATGGTATATTCTGAGACTCCCTGAGAATCCACCCACAATAATCTTATCCTTAGAAGGGGTTTCGTTGTTTATATTTGCAACAGCGAGGCAGCCAATGTCACACTCTTCCTCTTGGCCGTTCTCTCCCTCCACCACCACACTCCACCAGTCTCGGGCCTTAAATAAAGACATTCCTGAAAATAAAAGCAACCATTCTAAAGTAGTGATAAAATGATAAAGTACATGATTCCCCTACATCTGCAAAGTTGCTAACTAAATAAGGTAAATATTGAAAGAATTACCGTTATTGCATACGGTTTTTCTACCTTCATTACCCACTTATATAGACCATTCTAAGACTATTTTCTTCTATGGCATTTCCTCCGCAAATGCCCCATTTCCAAGATAGGGCATATTCAAATGGGGCATTTTGAAATTAGCCTGACCTTACCTAACCTAACCTAGACCACAGCAGACTACGGGGACCTAACCTGGGCAAACTACCGGGATCTAACCTGGGCAAACTACCGGGAAATAATCGTGATAAAGTACAATAAATGACTGGGGCAAAATACTGGGACCCAACCGGATCTGGCAACACTGCTGCAAAACGGTAATTCTTTCAATAAATACCCTAAATAATTAATTAACACGAGTGTTTTATTACTATTAGTACTATACATACCGGTACTTGATATCTATTCCACTATGTTAGCAGTCATGCTCAGATGCAGAAATTAATGAAGTTAATGGATATCAATTATTGCTAAAAACAAGATAACAGCTCTTGAGAAATGTAGTCTATTTTTTCTGTTGCTGATTGAAAATGCAGACTGCAGATATTATATATATATATATATATATGGAACATAAATCTAAAAAAATGGAAAAGCCTGGTGTCATAAAATACTCTCATGATGTATATTTAACTGGTGTAAAGGGACTTATTTAATTATATAAGTACTCTATTAGGATCGGCCAGACCAAAATATTACGGTATTTATTGAAAGAATTACCGTTTTGCAGCAGTGTTGCCAGATCCGGTTAGGTCCCAGTATTTTGCCCCGGTCATTTATTGTACTTTATCACGATTATTTCCCAGTAGTTTGCCCAGGTTAGGTCCCAGTAGTCTGCCGTGGTTAGGTCCCGGTAGTCTGATACAGTCTAGGTTAGGTTAGGTTAGGTCAGGTCAGGTAAGGTCAGGCTAATTTCAAAATGCCCCATTTGAATATATATATCTATGGCATTAATATTGGAAATGGGGCATTTGCGGAGGAAATGCCATAGAAGAAAATAGTCTTAGAATGGTCTAAATAAGTGGGTAATGAAGGTAGAAAAACCGTACACAATAACGGTAATTCATTCAATATTTACCAATATTACTCAAGTTTAACAGGGCCATATTCAAGAACGTTCGTGGTGCATAAGATGGCATGGTACCGTTACGATGGCTCCATAGATAAAAAAAAAACAATAGAGCCGTCGTACCGGTACCACACCATCGTTCGTCAACACCACGGATGATGTCCTTGCATACAACCCAACCCCTTCACCATCACATTACCAATAAGCTCTATAATAATAATAATAATAATAATAATAATCCACGTAATAATAATATATACAATTAATTCAATACCTCCACCGTATATTCAGCCGGTATTATATGTCACAATTTTATCCTCATCATTAGATATCACAATTAGTTACAGATATAATAATAATCCACGTAATAATATATATAATCAATTCAATACTTCCACCGTATATTCAGCCGGTATTATATGTCACAATTATATCCCCATCATTAGCCATCACAATTAGTTACAGATATAATAATAATCCACGTAATAATAATATATACAATCAATTCAATACCTCCACCGTATATTCAGCCGGTATTATATGTCACAATTTTATCCCCATCATTAGATATCACAATTAGTTACAGATATAATAATAATGAGTAATAATAAAGTTTGGTGCTGTTGGGTTGGTTGGTTGGTCTTGTTCCCCTGTTGAGTCCTCCTTTTATATTGGTTTGTTTATTTATGTTTCTGGAATGTAATGTTGCAGTGTTGCTAGTGACCGGTCTCTCTGCTTCACCAAATTATTCCTAACTTTTTTTTTTTACCTTTAGTAGAATTTCCCTTATTTTACCTCAATATAATTCCCTGCTGTGTTTACTTTTGAACATTAATTTTGGTATTTTTCCCTTTTTTTTACCTCAATAATTCCCTGTTTACACATGAACATTAATTGATGGTCTTTTGGGTACTTTTTTAACCTTAATAATTCCCTGTTAACTCCTGAATATTGACGGTCTTCTTGGTCTTTCGTCTGGTAGAAGTGTTCGTGTTTATTCTTGAACAATCTTTTTATATAATTTCCTCGTGTGGACTTCAAAATACCCTAAAACAGTGAGATTTCACTGCACCTGGTAACTTTGATATAATGTGACAGCGGTGGCAGTCTCTATAAAGGGACTTTGCTTAATTGATAAAAAAGAACAACGATACTTAATTAAGTATTTAATTCTATTGATTACTGTATTGCAAGTAATGTTCAGACAGTTTTTATTTGTGTGTAAACTATTTTCTTTTGTTACTATGTTTCCCCAAGGTGTGATATTTTTACTGGCGCCTAATTTTAATAGAATAAAGCCTGCCAGCTGGGACACACGAGCGCTTTGTGGTCGCCACGTAAGGACCACACGCACTTGTCACACAGTGAGTAGCGCCGCTGTACCGGGGACGTGAAAGCAAAGAAAACCCACAATGGTAAACAAAAGAATTTTTACTACAGTAGGCCTATACAGTTTCGGCGACGACTGCCGCCCTCTTCAGTGGTGAATAGTCAAAGGACGACTCGAGTTCTTGGAAACTGTCATGTAATAGAGTTCACACTCAGGTGTAGTGTCTTGTATCAAACACATTTTACCACTTATAAGCCACATGAAATCTTACCATGATGGCTGTATGGATGTTACTGCATAAAGTGTGTCATCACTTACTCAGTTCCAGTTCACTCTGATTCACACAAAAACATTAATTTTACTCATCAGTCCCAGGCCGTAATTTTACAATTATAAAAACTCTGTTGGCACATTGGCTTAACTTAGACTACGGTACTATAACT
>JAWQEG010001933.1:82500-85037 GCA_033782935.1 Petrolisthes cinctipes
GATAAAAACAATGTTCAGTGATTAATTAATGTTTGAACATGAATAATATCTAATACCAAAGACTCACTCACACAACAAACAACAAAATTAATGTCACTCAACTGTGTGTGTGTGTGTGTGTGTGTTGCTATGTGAGTAACGTATGTCTATTCGCATATATTTATGAATGAATGTGTGTGTGTGTGTGTGTGTGTGTGTGTGTGTGTGTAACGTAGGCCTATGTGTGTGTGCATTCGTATATTCTCATGACTGTGTGTGTGTGTGTGTGTGTGTGTAACGTAGGCGTATGTGTGTCTGTATTCGTATATTCTCATAATTGTGTGTGTGTGTGTGTGTGTGTGTGTGTGTGTGTCTTCTTCAGTTATTCCTGCGTTCATTGCATAAAAAAAAATATATAATTTATAATGTCAAGTTAGTATGAGGATTGGAGTAAAAACCAGCAAAGTGAATATCCAACAACTCTTCCTCTACCTACACTCCTTTCCAACTTTGACATAAAAGCTCAAAGTCTTTTTTACCTTAAACTTTACTACACACTGTCACCCAGTCACTGTTAAATTTCTCATTCCTTCCCTTTCTTCTTCCAACCCTTCCCTTTCTTCCTTCAACCCTTCCCATTCTTTTTCCAACCCTTCCCATTCTTCCTTTAGTCCTTCCCATTCTTTTTCCAACCCTTCCCATTCTTCCTTCAACCCTTCCCATTCTTCCTTCAACCCTTCCCATTCTTCCTTCAGTCCTTCCCATTCTTCCTTCAACCCTTCCCATTCTTCCTTCAACCCTTCCCATTCTTCTTTCAACCCTTCCCATTCTTCTTTCAACCCTTCCCATTCTTCCTTCAACCCTTCCCATTCTTTCTCCAACCCTTCCCATTCTTCTTCCAACCCTTCCCATTCTTCCTTCAATCCTTCCCATTTTCCCAGCCAAGGAGAATAGGAAAATGATGGACCTAATTAAATTTCCTAAAATTTGAGGTCCACTTGTCATCCAAATTATAATGAAACGAGACATTGACGAGTGTGTAAACTATGATATTTGGGTTTGTTGTTGTACTATAAGGTTATAATGAAACGAGACATTGACGAGTGTGTAAACTATGATATTTGGGTTTGTTGTTGTACTATAAGGTTATACAAACCATATAACACGTGTTAGACTCGTAGAGGGGGGTGCAGGAATAGGGGACAGGCTTGGAGGGGGGTTAGGGGGGTGCAGGAATAGGGGGCAGGCTTGGAAGGGGGTTAGGGGGGTGCAGGAATAGGGGATAGGCTTGGAGGGAGGTTAGGGGGGTGCAGGAATAGGGGGCAGGCTTGGAGGGGGGTTAGGGGGGTGCAGGAATAGGGGGCAGGCTTGGAGGGGGGTTAGGGGGGTGCAGGAATAGGGGGCAGGCTTGGAGGGGGGTTAGGGGGGGTGCAGGAATAGGGGGCAGGTTTGGAGGGGGGTTAGGGGGGTGCAGGAATAGGGGACAGGCTTGGAGGGGGGTTAGGGGGGGTGCAGGAATAGGGGACAGGCTTGGAGGGGGGTTAGGGGGGTGCAGGAATAGGGGACAGGCTTGGAGGGGGGTTAGGGGGGTGCAGGAATAGGGGACAGGCTTGGAAGGGGGGTTAGGGGGGTTCGGGAATAGATTACAGGCTTTATACCCACCCCAAGCCTGTCCCCCCTATTCCCGCACCCCCCAAGCCTTTCCCTCTATTCCCGCACCCCCCAGTCCCCCCCCCCCAAGCCTGTCCCCTACTCCCGCACCCCCTTAACACTAAAATAATGTCATTCGGTTTCAGCCAATCAGCGATAATCTTAAGTATTGATTTTTTGAGGTGGGCCAATCAGAGCGAGTTACAATAAGCGCTTAATTTGAACTGTTATTATGAGAGAGAGAGAGAGAGAGAGAGAGAGAGAGAGAGAGAGAGAGAGAGAGAGAGAGAGAGAGAGAGAGAGAGAGAGAGAGAGAGAGTGAATTAATAGTACAGGAGCTGTTGTATATACAGTTGTGGTCAATAATAATCATCCACATATGAGTATCTCAAACAATTTACTGTCTAATGTTTTCACTTCCACATAGGATGTTAGTAGTAGTAGTGGTAGTAGTAGTAGTAGTAGTACTAGTAGTAGTAGTAGTAGTAGTAGTTAGTAGTGGCAGTAGTAGTAGTAGTGGTAGTAGTAGTAGTTAGTAGTGGCAGTAGTAGTAATAGTGGTAGTAGTAGTAGTAGTAGTGGTAGTGGACAGTCAGTGACAGAAGTCCTGTTGCCTCACCTGCTGCTTCACATAGACAAACAAACAATGTTCATAGACTCGAGAAATACACATGTTTTCTACACATGTTTTCTAGACATAATAAAATCGAGTCTATGAACATCGTGTACCTCGGTGAAGCAAGTGAGGCCACAGGACTTTTGCCGCCGACTGGACACCACTGTGAGAAGGCTGTTATCAAAATACCACCGACACTTTCCTTTCCATCTTACAAATAAACCAATCTCAAAGCAAAATTTAATCTTACAACAACAACACCTTACGTCAACTCAACTCTCACCCATTTCTAT